>CAUYLG010024869.1:0-23086 GCA_963573385.1 Cacajao melanocephalus
CAGGGACCTGGAGGAGGCCACCCTGCAGCATGAAGCCACGGCGGCCACGCTGAGGAAGAAGCACGCAGACAGTGTGGCCGAGCTTGGGGAGCAGATTGACAACCTGCAGCGGGTGAAGCAGAAGCTGGAGAAGGAGAAGAGCGAGCTGAAGATGGAGATCGATGACCTTGCTAGTAACATGGAGACTGTCTCCAAAGCCAAGGTCTTCATTAACTTGTGCCCTTTTCTTTATTTGCAACAATTCAAAATGACCAAGTTTATATATGACTATTTTTAGCCAAATTACACAAACATTAGATGTTATCTGAAGCTTAAAATTACTCCTAGTACACATTATTGTACTGAATCACTTAACAGTCTCATATCCTTTTTGTAGAAAACACTTTAACCTCTGATACTACTACCATGAAAAAAATATAATTACAAAAAAGGTTTATCTAAAAACCATACTCTAGATGATGCAGAATTTAAATGACGTTCATGCTTTCCAAGAGAATATAATTTGACAATCATGTATTCATTAATTTAACCAAATTAAATGCCTGCACTACTTTATAGCCACCATGCAAGACTGACAGAAAAGCGAATAAACATCAGCCCCTTTCCACAGGTAGTTACAGCTCTCTAAATCCTAGCCTCTGAAATAGAGATGTATTGTCTCTTCCTGTTTTCTACTTCTCACTCCAGGCAAACTTTGAGAAAATGTGCCGCACCCTAGAGGACCAGCTTAGTGAAATAAAAACAAAGGAAGAGGAGCAACAACGCTTAATAAATGAGTTGTCAGCCCAGAAGGCACGTTTACACACAGAATCAGGTCAGTAAATAAATAGCATCAGTCTTTGGAGAGGTGACAAAAAACGAGCTTTTACCTATCAAATACAAGTAATTTCTCCAGCTATGTACATTCATTTATCATGTCTTACTCTTCCATCTTTTTATTATGAGACAGTAAAATGCAATGATTCTAAGCTACAATTGGGGAAAAAATTAAGCTCCCTGGGCTGAGGAGATTTTTGTTGCTTCAGCATTACCCAAAAGGTCTCGAATTCTAAAATATCAAAGAAAACTCATACATTTTTAAAAAGCAAGAAATAACCTTCTCAATAGCACTGAAAGTCTTGATGGTTTTTTCATCATATGAAATAAGAGGGTAACAATGTTATTCCATTCTTTAAATTATTGTTTACCTAGACAACAGAACTAAATCTTTGATGGTTTGTCTTCCACAGGTGAGTTTTCACGACAGCTAGATGAAAAAGATGCTATGGTTTCTCAGCTATCCCGAGGCAAACAAGCATTTACACAACAGATTGAAGAATTGAAGAGGCAGCTAGAAGAGGAGATTAAGGTGAGAATTCTCCAGCTGATACTTTCAATCACTCGAACTGTGCAACACAACACACTATTGAATTTTGCATAGAGAATGTCAGTGATCAGAAGATAAACTTCTATCACATACTTTTTGGTTGGTCTAGGCCAAGAGCGCTCTGGCACATGCCCTGCAGTCAGCCCGCCATGACTGTGACCTGCTGCGGGAACAGTATGAGGAGGAGCAGGAAGCCAAGGGTGAACTGCAGAGGGCAATGTCTAAGGCCAACAGTGAGGTTGCCCAGTGGAGGACCAAATACGAGACGGACGCCATCCAGCGCACAGAGGAGCTGGAGGAGGCCAAGTATGGGCTTTTAGTGCAGTGGGGCAGGAAGAAGTAAAAGTAAAGACTGAAGGAAAAATAGAGAAAGAGAATATTCCAGGCCTGGAGACAGATGAAAGACTTCAGCTTATTTTATTACAGGGTGGCGGATTCCACCATATTCTTCTTCTTAAAGCCCAGTGTCTACCCACTGGAGAATGGAATGAGACCAGATCCCTCCACCCATTCTGGTCCAGAAGCATCTTAAATTTTTTTCCACCAAGATGGATTATTAATTATCAGCATATTCTTTATGAAGTAAATAGAATTAGTATCTTTTAATAGGAGGAAAAATTGAGACACTGAGACTATCTGATAAATTATTATGAGTATTACAATGAACAATAAATAAATTTTCCTTACCCGGAGTATTGAATGTTTAGAGTACGGCTGTCATACCCTGTCATTATTTCAACTAATAATCTGAATTAATGGATGTATTTCCTAATTACACATAGTGTTTGTGGACTACAACTCATGAAATTTGCACATTTACACATAGAAGGAAAAAAAGCATTATATTCCTAGTGAAAAAACCCTTTATAAATTTGATTTATCTCAGTAGTTGTTAGAATGAAACAGAATGAAAGAGTTTTTAGCAAGCATTTGCAGAGGGAGTTCTAGATAAGAATGTGGGCTGGGAAAGGTCATGAATTATATAGGTTGGTGAAAATAGTAGTAGATAAGACTTTGGAGGAAATTTGGGAAGTACAATAATGTAGTAATATTTATTATCTGAGGCCACCAAATCCAGAAAGTTACTGATTCATTGTATAACCTTGAACATGTCACTCGGGGCTGCAGTTTCCTCATTCGCAAAGTAGAAAGGACCATACTAGAAAATGCTTAAAGATACTACTCAATGCTAACATGCCTTCGTGATATGCCTCCTGTTCATGGTTGCCATTTCTTCCTCAAGGTAAATAAAGCTCAGCCCTTTTCCACAAGTAGTTACAGGTCTCTAAATCCCAGCCTTCAAAAGAGGAATGTATTGTCTCTTCCTGTTTTCTGCTTCTCACCCCAGGCAAACTTCAAGAAAATGTGCCACACCGTAGAGGACCAGCTTAGTGAAATAAAAACAAACAAAGAGGAGCAAATTTTCACATCGCTCACTCAGCTCTAGTGCTTACTTACACACACACACACACACACACACACACACACACACACACAAGTGCTCCATAAATATGTTTGGCAATACCTGAGATGGATAAAGACAGGAACTAAACAGGGAAAACAGAAATCTAAGAGAGTGGAAATGTTTAGAAAAATTCAGTAACTTGTGGACAACTCTTGGGGAAATATGCTTTCCTAGTCAGCTACTTTATAAATGTCACTGTGGTGACTCTGAGTCTGCTCTTGGTCACTCATATTGACCCAATTTTCAGGAAGAAGCTGGCCCAGCGTCTGCAGGATGCAGAAGAACATGTAGAAGCTGTGAATTCCAAATGTGCTTCTCTTGAAAAGACAAAGCAGAGGCTACAGAATGAAGTAGAAGACCTCATGATTGATGTGGAACGATCTAATGCTGCCTGCACAGCTCTCGATAAGAAGCAAAGGAACTTTGACAAGGTGGTCCACAGTACCGGCTCCCTGGGGGGAAACTGACATCACTCTTGGTTTCAAAGGCTTACTATCTACCTACCTCCAGGTTCTGGCAGAATGGAAACAAAAGTATGAGGAAACGCAGGCTGAACTTGAAGCCTCCCAGAAGGAGTCCCGTTCTCTCAGCACTGAACTGTTCAAGGTGAAGAATGCCTATGAGGAATCCCTGGATCATCTTGAAACTCTAAAGCGAGAGAATAAGAACTTACAACGTGAGTCACTGTAATCATTCTATTTCAAAAATGATAGGGAGATATTTTTTCAATCTTCCCTTTCTACTCAACTGAAATTTGGTACTTTATTATTACAGAGGAGATTTCTGACCTGACAGAGCAAATTGCAGAGGGTGGAAAGCATATCCATGAACTAGAGAAAGTAAAGAAACAAATTGAGCATGAGAAGAGTGAACTACAGGCTTCCCTAGAGGAAGCAGAGGTACATTTTTTCATTTGCTCAGCTATGCATTATAAACAAAATGAAAATTAATAGCAACTGAGATCTCTATCATGTTGTAAAATCTTTAGGGGATAACACATGTAATTCAGTGAAAAATACTGAATTGTACCCTGAGGATGCAGAGCTAATAGGCTAAATTAAGACATATAAAAGTTTGTAGATTTTTAACGCCTTCTTGGAGAAATCATCATAATGTGAAAGAAATAAAAAGTTCTTTAGGTAAACTAAATAAGTGTTGCTTTTATTAAGGCATCTCTCGAGCATGAAGAGGGCAAAATTCTTCGCATTCAAGTTGAGCTAAATCAGGTGAAATCGGAGATTGACCGAAAAATTGCCGAAAAAGATGAAGAAATCGATCAGCTAAAGAGGAACCATCTCAGAGTTGTAGAATCAATGCAGAGTACACTGGATGCTGAGATCAGGAGCAGAAATGATGCTCTGCGGATCAAGAAGAAGATGGAGGGAGACCTTAATGAAATGGAAATCCAGCTGAACCATGCCAACCGCCAGGCTGCTGAGGCAATACGGAATCTTAGAAACACACAAGGAATATTGAAGGTATGCTGGAGTAAAGACACGTAGTGTTGTACAGTCTCAGTGCCAATGCTTAACTCAAATTTTAATGTTTTACAAGGACATGTCATAAATCACCTAAGTAACATGGTAATCAGTTCAAAATTATATGCACGCAACTGAAAAAGAGCTTAATTCTAGAAGGCCCAGGACAGAGTTTGCTTGGTTATCTGCAGAGAAGCACTGTGGTGAGGGGTACGGAGATAGGGGAAGGGATGAGAGAGTTAGGCTACATGACACTGCTTAAATCACTTCATTAATCTGGGCTTCATTTGCGTAAAATAACACCATTGGACTAGCTGAAGTCTAAGGATACTTTCCTGATCCAAAATTTTATAAAGCTAGCCATGGTATTTTTTAATGATTCAGGATCTAAAATAATAAAACATCATGTTCTTTTTAGTAGAACTGCAACCCTCAGCTACAAAGAATTTATTATTAAAGGTACTTGCAGATTGTTTCTCTCTAATCGTACTCCAAGTCATTAAGATCAAAGTGTGTACATGACCACACATTTGCATTTGCTTTAAGTGGAGCATGAGTAAGAGGCTTTTTGTCTTTCTGTGTAGGACACTCAGCTACATTTGGATGATGCCATCAGAGGCCAAGATGACCTTAAGGAACAACTAGCAATGGTTGAGCGCAGAGCTAACCTGATGCAGGCTGAAGTTGAAGAGCTCAGGGCATCCCTGGAACAGACTGAGAGGAGCAGGAAAATGGCAGAGCAAGAGCTTCTGGATGCCTGTGAGCGTGTGCAACTTCTGCACACTCAGGTGAGGCTCAAGATCATGGTTTAGCAAATGTACTCCCTGAAGCTGAAGACGATTTCAGAAGATAAGCTTATTTATAAAGTAAAAAGTAATCTTGGCAGGTTTCCCTTCCTGGAGTTCTGGAAAATGTACAGGGTGCTGTAAGTATTTACTGGGACCTAGCTGGTTCAAAAGTATATTTATGGGCTGGCACAATCATGTTGATTTGAATTCTAGAAACTTTTATTTAAAAAACACAGAAGACATATACAAATAACCATATACACAACATTTCTAGCTGTCTTGTCTTATGCAATTCTAAGCTACAAAAAGATAAGCAAATAAAATTGAGGAGAAAGACAATAAGCCATTAAATAGTTCTTATGTATCACATATGCACATAATGCTAACCTCATGGGATACAAAGGGAAGCTCTTCAAATTCATGGAGACCATTATTAATACTAGTTAGCATTTGTTGTATAGAGTGAATTTGTTAAATAAATGGTGGTGTATCCTCACAACGGCTAATATGTAACCACTGTAGTATGCATTTATTGCCATGTGAAGATGTTTACATTTTAGTAAGTAAAAAAAGCAACTTAAAGATAACATAGGATGTGTGATTTTTTTCTCACATAAACATATAGGAAACATCCAGAATGATAAATAAGTTTATCCTTTCTGGTGAGAGTGCAATAATTATTTTTGTCTGTTGTCTGCTAATTTGTATGTTCTACTATTTTTTATAATAAATGTATGTTACTGTATACTTTTGTATACTGTAAAGTTGCACTGTAGACATAACCTTTATAGAAGTGTTAAAATCACATACTTTATATGATTTTAAAATCAAATTAATATTCAGCATTTTTCTTACTCTTTAACAGTATCTGAGGTTGACTATTCCAAATAGTGTCAACTTGTCAAACACAGAAGGGATTCTTGGTTCATTTTTATCCCAACAGGACTACCATTTATGCATTTATAATATGAAGCCAACCAATATGAATTAACAGCTAAAAAGTAATGATTCATTTTAAATGAGCTGGGTGGTGCTGCATGGTACAGCACTTTGAGTTTTGTGGGTTGTGTTTTATGTTTACAAATAGCAACTGATAATAGTTGAATATGTTTGAAATCAGAAATTAACTTCTACCTGGAATAATTTAGAAGCTTGATTAATAGAGATATAGACAGAAAGGAGAAAAGGCATAAACTTAGAATTATCTTCTAATTTGGTGTTTATTCTAAACATTTCTTATGGTCAATAATTTATGCCTGTGTACACTAGTTAAAATGACAATGTGAATGGTTATAATTAAATGTGCTTCTCTTCTCTTTTATTAATTTGAAACAGAACACTAGCCTGATCAACACCAAGAAGAAGCTGGAAACAGACATTTCCCAAATCCAAGGAGAGATGGAGGACATTGTCCAGGAAGCCCGCAATGCAGAAGAGAAGGCCAAGAAGGCCATCACTGATGTAAGCAAGATAAGCATTTGTCTTACTGACACATGTATGCTGCCTGCTATCATCAGAATTCATTATTTTCTGGATTTATTTTGCTAATTAGGCCGCCATGATGGCTGAGGAGCTGAAGAAGGAGCAAGACACCAGTGCCCACCTGGAGCGAATGAAGAAGAACATGGAGCAGACAGTGAAGGACCTGCAGCACCGTCTGGATGAGGCTGAGCAGCTGGCTCTGAAGGGTGGGAAGAAGCAGATCCAGAAACTGGAGGCCAGGGTGGGTCTCCACCACTTCATCTAATTCCTGGCCTGCTCATATGGCCAGTTACAGCCAAACGGGTAAACGTCTTTGTTCTCTTCCAGGTGAGAGAGCTTGAAAATGAGGTGGAAACTGAACAGAAGCGCAATGTTGAGGCTGTCAAGGGTCTTCGCAAACATGAAAGAAGAGTGAAGGAACTCACTTACCAGGTGACCAGTGTTGTCGTATCTTCCAGCCTACAGCTTTCAAGAAAATAATGAGTTGTTTTAAAGTAACGGCACTATCCACTTGCTCCCTCTTTCAGACTGAGGAGGACCGCAAGAATGTTCTCAGGCTGCAGGACTTGGTGGACAAATTGCAAACCAAAGTCAAAGCTTACAAGAGACAAGCTGAAGAGGCTGTGAGTATCTCCACAGTAGAAATGAAAGGTTCACAAGCAGATCCAGGTTTTCTGGGGCCTAAAGTTTATAGAATTTAGGGGGCTTTCTTTACACTGGGAATACATAATTAGGTATGAACATGAATATTTAGAATGAGAAAAACGAACCATAAATTACTGGAGCCTTAGAGATTTGAGTTTATATCTTCTGAGACCTCTTTAAGCAATTTTCCAGACATGTTAACCTAGAAATGCTTCTTGGCAGCAATCCACTTCCCTCCCTATCTACAACATTCTACAATCAACCCCCAGCACTCATATGGACTTGTGCAAATGAGGGTCTGAAATCTAAGCCTCATTTAACTTCATGATAAATCCATTTTAGGACTTTTTTTTTTTCAATTTGGCTGCCGTTATCTTTTTCATTCTGTTAATTCCGAAACCTTCCTTAGGGTTCTTAGCACCAAATGCTACTACTGCACCTATTTTTTAAAGTTTGGTTTTTAGAAACAAGATTGAATTCAGACCCCTGCTACTTTGTTCTCCCTGTTACCATTGCAGCCTCTTCAGTTTGCCAGAAAGAAAGTCAAGTGAGAGAGACTTGAGGAGGGTCAGAAGCGCATTCATTTACATAGACGAGTTTGTGGGATGCCTTGCTCTCAAATAACCATGTTACTAAATAACAGCCCTTTTCTTTCTTTCTTTCTTTCTTTCTTTCTTTCTTTCTTTCTTTTTTTTTTTTTTTTGAGACGGAGTTTCATTCTTGTTGCCCAGGCTGGAGTGCAATGGTGCAATCTCGGCTCACTGCAACCTCTGCCTCAAGGGTTCAAGAGATTCTCCTGCCTTAGCCTCCCGAGTAGCTGGAATTAACGGGCGTCCACCATGCCTGGCTAATTTTAGTAGAGACGAGGTTTCACCATGTTGGCCAGGCTGATCTTGAACTCCTGACCTCAGGTGATCCACCCGCCTTGGCCTCCCAGAGTGCTGGGATTACAGGCGTGGGCCATCGTGTCCGGCCAACAGAGCCTTTTTCTTCCTCATTCATGAGGCAAATTCTGTAACAATCAGAAAATGTCCAATTTTCTTGTTATCTCAAATGCACTTCTGTTTTCAGGAGGAACAATCCAATATCCACCTTGCCAAGTTCCGCAAGCTCCAGCACGAGCTGGAGGAGGCCGAGGAACGGGCTGACATTGCTGAGTCCCAAGTCAACAAGCTGAGAGCGAAGAGCCGGGAGGTTCACACTAAAGTCATAAGTGAAGAGTAATTCATTCTGATGAAAGAAAATGTGATCAAAGAAATGCACAAAATGTGAAGTTCTTTGTCATTGTCCTGTATATCAAGGAAATAAAATCTTCAGATAATTTTACATCTAAAAATACATTTGTCTCTTAATTATAAGCTCTATAGTGCTATTAGAACTAATTTCTTTATTCAACATTTGTGGAGCTCCTGCTTTGTGCAATCAAGATAATAACAAAAATGAATGTGGGCAGTGAACCCGACATTAATAGGTGAATGAAATAATGTGCTCTGAGGAGACACAAAGGTGAAATCTCAATTCCATTCAATCAATTTTACTGAGTACCAAGTATATGTCTGCTACAGAAAGGAACACCGAGGATATGACAGTCATCTCTGTCTTTGAGGAGCTCAATTCAGTGTGAAAGACACCAATTCAAACAGATACATACTCTGACATAAGTGTGAAAAACAAGTGTGGCAATAACGTAGAGTGAGCTGCTAACCTTGGGAATCCAGGAAGGCTTCTCAGAGGAGACTATGAGCTAGTTCCTAAAAGATGAGTAGACAGTTATCAGGTGAAAGATTAAAAAAAATATATGGTCATTCTAAGAAAAGAAAACAAGCATGAGATTTCAGCACGGTTTTAGCATAGGCTTCATGAGCAAAGGGTAGCCGATGAGGCCAGATATGAAAGTGAAGGCCTGACTGTGATGCCTCATACATAGTGCTAACAAGGACACATATCAAACTGGTCCAATTTCTTGAAGAGGAGAGTTGACACAATTATGGCAGCAGTATGGAGGCATGAGTAAGGTGGGAAAGATAAAAGCCTACAAAGACTGTTTAGGAGGCTATTAAAATGGTCAAAGTTAGAGATGACAGTGATGGAAATGAACAAGAATACAGAATGAAAGCACAGTTCTAATACCAGTATAAAGAAAGGGATTGGAAAGAACTGACGAAGTTAAACAGTTTCACAACATTCAAACCTCCCAGTTACTTTGTAGTTACAGATTTCATTTCCTTTTGGAAGAAATTATTTTCCTCTGAAATTTCCCCTTCTCCAAGAAAAACAGAACTTTCAAGATAAATCTTTCTGTTGACCTTCTAATTCTATATACAGTTCTGCTTACTGTATATAGAATTGAACTGTATATAGAATTAGAAGGTCAACAGAAAGATTTATCCAAAATTCTTACTGTATGTAGAATTAGAAGGTCAAAAGAAAGATTTATTCAAAAAGTTCTGTCCATTTTTGCTCCAGAAAAGGAGCCTGGTTTTTCTCAGTATCTTATGTATTTTAAGGAAGAACCATAAAGGAAATTTACTTCTTAATTTCAAAAAGAATATGACCAAAACTTTATCATAGCCATTCGCATAGTGTTTCTTTTCTTTGATACTTTCTTAAAGTTTAAAATTTTGCTTCTTCCAAAAATAAGGTAGGAGAATATCAATTTATTCTTTTATAGTGGTACAGTCTTCTCAAAGTTAGTCTCTTCTAATGGAGAGGCTGCTTTGGGAAATCTCTTCCCCAGTGTGGGAATTCTAATTAGTAACAAGAAGCTTGCTTCATAAGAAGATAATTTTAAAGGGGTAGAAAATAATTATTAGGAATACTTCCCTAGGCCAAGATGAAGACTAATGAAATATCCTGCATAGAGTAGGCATTTATGATCGCTTTTTAATTAAGCTCTGTAGAGTTAATCTACTGACCTCAAAAGCAGTGGGCAATTGCTTTATTATTCTGACTCCTAACTTAAATAATTGCTCATGTAGAGAGTGGAGAGTGTATTTTATTAAATATGGGTCAATTATTCTGAGTTTCCTGATTAAAGGAGCAAGCATATAGAGTCACCATTATTCTGGCTAATATTCTTCCTCATCTTCCTCACAGATTAGCTGATTTATAGACTTATTTCCTTATCTACTACGATAAAGCCACACATAATAATCTAGGATGGCTTATAACACGCTTCATCTTTCATTGATAGGCATTACTGAGACTTGGCAACTGTTTCTAACCTAGTGCTGCTGGATCTGAAAACTCAAACAGGATACATTCAAAAAGAAGGCAGAGGCTGTCTCCAAGAACACACAAGTCTGAATTAGGAGCAACAGAAGTAGTTTAAGTTCAATTCCTACCTGATCATAACACCAAGACTCACTGTGACAGAAAGAAATGGAGACTGGAAAAAGACTTTGAAACATTAAAAAAAAAGCAAGGGACTTTTTCTCTAACTTACAGATAAAACTATTTAAAATGTACACACAGAGAACTAGGCAAAGATGACCATACGCTAGTATTTTTGGTAAGTTAAGCATCATAACACTAATAAAACCTCCTAAGAATTTGTAATAAGGCCAGTCTCTTTTTTCCTCTGTGTCCTGAGAACTTAAAAACCATGGTTACTAGAAGCAAATTTTGTGACTGACATTGGAAATATAAATCTTCTTCTTTCCACTCCATTCATAAGTGTTCAAATAACCAAACAGGTATTAAGAATAGAAGAAATCTCAGGATCCCTCTACTCTAGAACATTACCTCTTCTATCTCTCTCATATCCAAATCTCCTATTAGAGTCTGAATTCTTGGGACCCTAAAAGATGGTCATTTTATTTAATCTCTTATTAAACTGAAAATGTACTAATTTCAACTAACACCCTGACTAGGGCAACTGGCCAACCAAGTAAGAAAGCATCTAAGGAAAGAGGTTCCTTGAGATGTGCCTAAAGAAAAGGTAACCCTGAAGCAGGAAAAGAGGGAAGATTTTTAAATGTCCCCACAAAGGCCATTTAATCACAATTTTGCTGAAGCCTCGCCTTGGGCATTAAATCCTCCAGTATCATTCTTTATGACTGAAGTGATTTGTGAACCTCCCTGTCAATGGTTCTCAAATTAAGCAAGCATCAGAATCATCTGGAGGGCTTGTTAAAACACAGACTGTTGGGCCCCATCTCCAGATTTTCTAATTCAGTAGGTATAGACTGGAGACAAAGAATGTGTATTTCTAACAATTTCCTAAGTGATGCTGATGCAGGGACCACATTCTGACAAACTCAGCTTTATAGTACCACTATCTTTCACAAAGAAATCAGATGCTATATTCTATAGTCCCACATTTACATCTATAAATTAAGCCACAGCTCCTCTAGGCCTATTTCCTTATCCACGAAATTAGGAGGTTGAGCTAAAAGTAATCTCTAAAATCTAATCTAAATGTTTTTGATTCCAAGTTAGCTAGCACTGGCAGTTACTAATAATACTATTATAATATCTTACATCTATAGAAACCTTTGCTTCATTTGTAAAATGCTCTTTTATGTGCAATTTATCAGTCACTGGATTCTCACAACCATGTGAGATAAACAGAATCCTTTTGGAAACTGAGATACAAAGAAGATTATGCTTTGTCAAAACTTGTATGACTAATAAATAAGAAAGCCAGACCTAGGCTATGATCATCTAACTCTTCCTTCTGGAAGTAATACACTGTTCTGAGTTCCCCTGTACCCTGACAAGCAAAAGGTTCTGATGACATTCTTCCAAGTAAGGTCAGTAATCTGTCATTTCACCAGAGCAGAGGCCGTTCACCCAGATATCCATGTGGCTTCTCCCTTAATGTCTTCAGCATTCTGGTCAAATTACACCTTATTAGAGAGTCTTTCCCTGAACACCAAGTATAAAAAGACAACCATTTCTCCCTACCCTGCCAGTTATGCTTCTTATCTCCTTGATTTGATTCATATCTGTCCCTGGCACAACTTAACTATTAAGTTATTTGTTTTTTATCTGTGTCCTTCTGATAAAATATAAGTTCCATAAGGGCAAGGACTTTGTTATGCTCACTGTTAAATATCTGATGAACATTGCCTGACATGTAATGGGTGCTCAAAAATATCTGTGGGATGAATGAATAACAAGAACTTAACCTGTACCATGCACAGTGCTATGTACCTTACACATATTGTCCAAAAATAAATCCTAAAGCAGTGTATATTTTAACACAATTTTCTCAGTAATTGATAGAACTACAATAAAAAAAAAATCTTCCAGAAAGATAGAGTATTTGTACTTTTCCATATTCCTCTCATTAAGTACAACAAAAAAACCCTAGGCATTATACATAAAACTAACTTAAGAGATTCTGAAAGATGGAGAAAAGATGGAAAAGCTAGGGGCCTGATATGGTTTGGCTGTGTCCCCACCCAAATCTCATCTTGAATTGTAGTTCCCATAATCCCCATGTGTCATGGGAGGGAGGTAATTGAATCACGGGGGTGGTTACTACCATTCTGCTGTTCTCATGATAGTGAGTGGGTTCTCATGAGAGCTGATGGTTTTATAAGGCGTTTTTCCTCCTTTTGCTTAGCAGTTCTCCTTTTTGCCACCATGTGAAGAAGGATATGTTTGCTTCCCCCTCTGCTGCAATTGTAAGTTTCCTGAGGGAAAAATGGTTTCCTGGACTGGGTCCAGGGACCCCCTGCTGTGTGCAGCCTTGGAACTTCATGCCCAGCATCCCAGTCACTCCAACCATGCCTAAAAGGGGCCAAAGTGCAGCTCAGGATGTTGCTTCAGAGGGTGCAAGCCCTAGCCCTGCAGAACTGTGAGTCAATTAAACCTCTTTCCTTTATAAATTACCCAGTCTCAGATACGTCTTTATTACCAGCATGACAATGAACTAATACAGGACCTCAGGACCCAAGGGATGACATAAATTCCCTGAGTTTTCATTTTTACTTATATGCCCCAGACTTGGAGCTGCAGAAGCAGACAATACAGAAACACAAGTGGGTGAAGATTTTAAAAGCCTCAACAAAAGCCTTTCTCTCTAGCCAGAGGACAAAGAAACAGGCAGCTTAGCAAGACAGAAAAGTTAGACAATAGCTTTTTAGACAATAACTTCTCTAGTCAAATCAAACAAGAGAGAATAAGACTGTGATCCTTCCCCACCCCAGCAAAAATGAGTGGAACGCCTATACTTCTACCTTTATGAGGCTATAATAAAGTGCCCAATACCTGCACTAGAGGGTGTGATGCCAAGTAGGAAAATTGGGATTTTCATCCCTGCTGACCAGTAATGCCCCCTACCATATATCAGCAGTGAAGACATTGGGATCTCTGACTCCCATAGACTGGGAGTAACAAGGCACCCCTTGTCCTTCCCACCATCAGAGGAGGCCTAGAGGAAAGCCAGCACTTTTACTGCTGCTCAGTGGTAATGAGCTTACCCCTATGCAAAAGTAATTAAAAGATACTCCCCATTCAGTGCTAACAGAAGGAAAACTGGACTTTCAACTCTATCCAGAAGCAATAAGGTAGCATCACCAGCCCCACTTAACTTACTTCCTGTATTAGTCTGCTCTCATGCTGCTAATAAAGACAAACCCAAGACTTGGTAATTTATAAAGGAAAGAAGTTTAATTGACTCACAGTTTCACATGGCTGGGGAGGCCTCACAACCATGGCAGAAGGCAAATGGGGAGGCAGGTCATGTCTTACATGGCAGCAGGCAAGAGAGCTTGCACAGGGGAACTCCCATTTATAAAACCATCAGATCTTGTGAGACTTACTCACTACCATGAGAACAGTATAGAGGAAACCAACCCCATGATTCAATTATCTCCACCTGGCCCTGCCCTTGACATGTGGGGATTATTATAATTCAAGGTGAGATTTGAGTGGGGACCCAGCGAAACCATTTCATTTCCCTTACTAAAGCAATGTAATAGAAGGCAAATTAAAAGGCTTAAATAAGACCCAGATTCCAAGAACATAATACAAAAATGCCCAAGTTTCAAACGAAAATCACTCATTGTAACAAGAAACTCTCACACTGAATGAAAAGAAAATAAATGAGTTTTAAAAAGTCAAAACCAAGTTGATAGAGATGTTAAATTATCTGACAAAGATTTTAAAAGACATAATAAAAGTGCTTCAAAGAGCAACTATGAACATGTTTGAAACAAATGTAAAGAAAGAAAGCCTCAGCAAATAAAAAGAAGACATGAAAAAAAGTGGTAATTTTAGAACAAAAAAATACAGTAACTGAATTAAAAAGCTCAGTGGATGGGCTCAACAGGAAAATGGAGAGGACAGAGAAATCAGTGAGTTGGAATAAGAATAACAGAAATAATACAACCTGAACAACTGAAAGCAGTAGATGAAGAAACAGTAGACAGAACCTTAAAACAAAAGATCTAACATTCATGTTATCAGAGTGCTGGAAGAGGGTGGGGCTGAAAAGCACTTAAAGAAATAAGTACTGAAAACTTACCAAATAAGTGGCTGAAAACTTACAAATTTGTTAGGAAACATAAACCTACAGATTCAAGAAGGAGTTTATCTACACAGGATAACTCAAAGAAATGGACACCAAAGCATATCATTAACTTCTAAATGCTAAAAGTAAAGCAAAATCTTGGATGCAGTCAGAGAAAAATGACATCTTACCTATAAAAGAAAACAGTTTAGATGCATGGGATTTCTCATCAGAAATCATGAAGGCCAGAAATAAATGGTACAGTATTTTTCAGTAGCTGAAAAAAAAAAAGTCAATTCAGAATCTTATGTCCAGCAAAAATAAACTTCAGGAATGAAAGGGAGATCAAGACATTCTTAGATTAAGGCTATTTTAAGTCTCAGGCCTAAATCTTAGATCAAGACTATGAGAATTGTCACCACAGACCTACCTAAGAGAATGGCTAAAGGAAAGTCTCTAAGCAGAAAGGAAAAAAGTGAATAAAGAAACATTAGAACATTAAAGAGGAAAAAAATGTGATAAGCAAAAATAAAAGTAGATAAAAAAGGTTTTCTCTTCTTGAGTTTCCTAAATCATGTTTGATGAATGAAACAAAAATTTCATCACCGTCCAGTGTGGTTCTAAACGTATAGAGGAAACATTTAAGACAATTACAAATTGGGAGGGTAAAGGGACTTAAAGGGAAGTAAAGTTCCTATGTTTCACTTGAACCAATAACATGACAACAGAAGACAGTAATGATACACACATAATGTAATACCTAAAGCAAACTACAAAAATGACATACAAAAAGCACACACACATACGCACACATGTGTTACAGGGAAGATTGACTTCCAACATCACAGTGTGAGGAGCTCCGCTGATCCTCTTCCCAGTGAAACAGGTGAAAATTATTTTAAACAAAACAACATTTAAAGTCTCCATAAATGGTCCTAAAGAAACAGAAAAGGAAGAAATATCAAGAAAATCTATGCAAATTCAGTAAGAAAGGTTCTGTGGTATTGAACCAAAATCACTTCCTGCCTCTTACCATCCCAGCACAGAGAGATGGGACTCCACTCCAGATTGCTACAGTCAACCAAATGATTTCCTCTCCCTCAAGCTCCCAGTCAGAAGGCTTTCTTTCTAGAAAGTGCAAGACATCAGTATTTTTCATACAGCCTCCAGCTATGTTTCTGAGGCTAAGACCTGAGCAAGTGTGACTGAAAGGTTTAGGGTCTCTTTTCTGCCCAGCTACCACTCAAGGAACAGAGTTTCTACCCTGGGTGCTGAGAATATTGGGGCCCTGATCACCCTTGACCTGACTTACGAGGTAGAGGTTCCACACCAGGAGAGACAAGCCAAGAGGACCTTAGGCTGCTGCTCATCCCCACCAAGTGCTCAGTTCCCAGAACGGAGGTGTCAATCAGACAGAAGATTAAAATTGTCCCCACCGCCAGCTCCAAAGCCCCAGCTCAGATTTTGCCTGGTGGGGAGAAGTGGGTCATAAAACAGAACTCCTAATCTTTGCCCAAAGGAACTGATTTCATTTGCAACAGAAGGCAGAGAAATTAAAACCTAAGCACATTTTCAAGAACAGGAGACATTGTGGTAAAATCAAATGGTCATGAAATTAAAGATATAGGCTAAAGTGTATGCCAGCTAGTTTTCAGGAGAGAACCAGGTAATAAGATAGCTGGGAGAAGCCCCCTGGGATCAGAACAAATATCAAACACTGACCTCAAAAATTATGTTTTCAAAGGAGATAGAATTTGATTGGATTAGTTCATAGAGCAATTTATGCCCAAAGGGCTTATTAAAATCAATAAAGCTATCAGCCAACAAGTTTGACACCTGGATGTGGTCAGAGAAAGAGAGGAAGAGAGCCCTACCAAAACCACTGTCATCATAGGGTGGCTGTGGGCATAACAAAGCTGTACCTCCCTGAGGAGCAATAACAGAAGCTTTAAACTGTGGGTGGGAAACAAACTTCACTAAAATAAACCAGCCAATTAAAAACAAATAAGCACAAGAATAAGTTCCAGTGTTTGCTATCACAGGAGGGTGACTCTCATTAACAACAATACATTGTATATTTCAAAATAGCTAGAATATAAAAATGGAAATGTTCCCAATGCAAAGTAATGATAAATATTTGAGGTGATAGATATCCTAAACACCCTGATTTGATCATTACAGTGTATTCATGTATCAAAATATCACATGTACCCCATAAATATATACAAATATTATGCACTAATTTTAAAAATAAAGGTAATAAATTGTTTAAAAACAAGTAAGAAAGAAAATAAAACTGACAATCCCTGGAGAGGTCAACAGTACCCAAGGTTGCTGCAATACATTATCTAAAATGTCCAGTTTCCAGTAAAAAATTATGACACATGCAAAGAAATAAGACAGCATGATCCATATACTGAAAAAATCAGGCAACAGAAACTGCTGTGACAGCAATCAATGTTGAATTTAACAGAAAAAGACATCAAAGCAGTTATCATAAACATCTTCACAGAAATAAAGAGAACATGATGAAAGTGTAAAGAAAGGCATAATGACAATGTCACATCAAATAATATCAATAAAAAGGTAGAAATTATTTTCAATAAAAACAGAATTGTGGAGTTGAAAGTATAATAAATGAAATTTTAAAATTCACTAGAGGAGCTCCACAGTAAATTTGAACTGGCAGAAGAAATAAGATGGATAGAGCTTATGAAAGCCAAAGAACAGAGAGAAAAAAAAGAATAATAAAAAATGAAAAGAGCCTCAAAGAAATGTAGGACACAATTAAGTATACCAATATATACACAGTGAGAATACCAGAAGGAGAGGACTCAGAGAAAGGGGCAGAAAAAATAATCAAAGATATAATGGATGAAAACTCCCTGAATATACTGAAAACCAACAATCCATACATCCAGGTAACTTTATGAACACCAAGTAGGATGTGTGCAAATAGATCTATATGTACATCATAGTAAAAATGCCAAAATTTAAAGACAGGAAAAAAGTCTTGAAAGCAGTGAGAGAAAAATGACTCATTACTTATAAGAGAACAATATGATTAACAGCTGACTTCTCAGCCAAAACAATAGAGGCCAGAATAAATAACATATTCAAAGCATTCAAAGAAATAAAAAAATCAACCAAAAAAAAATCTTATATCCAGCAAATCTATCTTTCAAAAGTGAAGGTGAACTAAACACTTTTCCAGATAAAAATTGACGGGATTTGCTAGTAGCAAACCTGCTTGATAAGAAATACTAAAGGAAATTTTCAAGCTGAGAGCAAGTAACTCCAGACTGCAGGCAGCAATTCATATCCACACACAAAAAAAGGAGTACCAGAAAATGTAAGTATGTAATTATAAAACAGTATAAAATGAATATTGTTTTCTCCTTTCTTCTCTTAACTGACTTAAAAAGCAATTGTATAAAATAATACATATACAATGTATGGTTGGGCCTATAACATAAAAAAATGTATTACATGTGTAACATACTTGCCAATACAGCATAAAGAAGTTATACGGGAACAAAGCTGTATTGGGCTAAGGAAATGACTACAAATAGCAAAGTAATAACTTTAACAATGTTCTGTGGGGTTATAACATTAAAAGCTATAGGTAACAATAATATGACAAAAATGGGGAAAAATTTAATAGAGCTATGTAGGAGTAACATTTCTACATGTCACTAGAATAAAACTAGTATAAATATGACACTGATTCTGATAAGGTGAGGGTTACAGTGTATGACAAATTCTAGGGTATCTATTAAAACATACAGTGAAAGGATTGGGCATGGTGGCTCATGCCTATAATCCAGGCATGTTAGAAGACCAAAGTGAGAGGGTTGCTTGAAGCCAGGAGTTCAAGACCACCCTAGGAAATAAAGTGAGAACCCATCTCTATAAAAATTTCTTAAAATAAAATATAGTGAAAGAATTACTAAAAACGTTAAAATGCTACATTAGAAAATATTCAATGCAAAAAGAAGTAATAAGAAAGAGGAACAAAAAAGGCATGGGACATATAGGAAATAACTACAACTATACCAATAACAACACTAAATGTGAATAAATGTGAATGTGAATTAAGCAGTCCAATCAAAAGGCAGAGATTGTCATAATGTATAAAAAATACATGGTCAAACTATATCGTGTCTACAGAAGCTACAAATACAAGTAAAAAGATGAAAAAATACATTATCTTACAAATAAGAACCATAAGAAAATGGAATGGCTATACTGATAGGAGACAAAACAGACTTTAAAAAAGTTACCAGAAATAGAGAGAGATATTTCACAATGATAAAATAACAAAAGGGTAAGCCCATCAGGAAGACATAATACTTATACATATATTTGCACCTAATAGCAGAGGCACCAAAACACATGAAGCAAAAATTGACAGAAATAAAGGTAGAAACTGACAATTCCACAATAATGATTGAAGACATCAATATCCCACTTTCAATAATGGATATAGAAATGAAGATCAATAAGAAAAAAGGAAGACTTAAAATTAACATTATAAACCAAATAGACCTATAGAACACTCCACTCAGTAACAATAGAACATACATCCTTCTCAAATTCAAATGTAACATTCCCCAAGACAGACCACATGCTAGGTTATAAAACAAACTTCAGTAAACTCAGAAGGATAGACATGATACAAAGTATGTTCTCTGACCACAGTGGAACGAAATCAGAAATCAATACTAGGAAAAAATTTGAGACAATCACAAATTTGTAGAAATTAAACAACACACTCCTAAGTAATCATGTGTCAGAGAAAAAAACAAAAGGGAAACCAGTAAGTACTTTGAGATAAATGAATATGATGATACAATATGCAAAAACATATGGGATGCAGCTAAAGCAGTGCTTAGACAGAACCTTGTATTTGTAAATGCCTATATAAAGAGAGAAGAAGAGCTCAAATAGCCTAATTTTCCATCTAAGGCACAGCGGGGGTGGGGGAGGGAATCAAATGAAATCTAAAGCAAGCAGAAGAAAGGACATAATTGAGACTAGAGGAGAAATTAATGAAATTCAGAATAGAAAAACAATATAGAAAATTATAGTCCAATATCCCTCATGCATACAAAAATCCTTAACAAAATTTTGGCAAATCAAATTCAACAATATCTAACCATACAGTCATGTGTTGCTTACCAATGGAGACATGTTCTGAAATATGCATCATTAGACAATTTCCTCATTATAAAGATATCACAGAGTATGCTTACATAAGCAACAACAACAACAATAATAAATCATGACCAAATGGGATACCCTACTACACACCCAGGCTATGTGATATACAGCCTATTGCTCCTAGGCTACAAACCTGAACAGTATGTTACTGTACAGAATACTGTAGGCAACTGTGGCAGAATGGTAGGTATTTATTAGGGTATTTCTAAACATATCTAAATATAGAAAAGATACAGTAAAAATGCAGTATTACAATCTTATGGGACCACCATCATATATGCAGTCCATTGTCAACCAAAATGTCATTATGCAGTGTATGACAATATATGAAAACAATATTAACAATAATAACAATAAATCATGACCCAAGGGAATTTATCACAGGAATGTAAGGTAGGTTTAATATTCAAAAATCAGGTAATTATAACATTCACAGAGTAGAAAAGAAAATCATGTAACTATCTCAACAGATGCAGTAAAACATTTGACAATATCCAATACCCATCCATGAAAAAAAAAAAAATCTCTCAGCAAGCAAGTGATAAAAGAAAACTTTCTCAATCTAGTAAGAGGCACCTACAAAAAAAAGAACAACTAAGTTATCTTGCTTAATAATGAAACAGTAAACACTTTCTGCCAAAAATTGGGACTAAGAAAGAAAGGGGAGAGAGAGAGACACCATGTTCTTGGACTGGAAGACTCAATATTATAAATCTGTCAGTTTTCCACAAATTGATCTATAGTTTTAATGTAACCCTAATTAATATCCTATCAGGCTTTTTTTTTTAGTAGAAATTGGCAATTTGATATTAAAATACATATAAGAATATAAAGGACCTAGAGTAGCCAAAGCAGTCTTTTAAAATAAGTAGTATGAAGTTGGAGAACTTACCCAACAAACTTTAAAATTTATTACAAAGCTACAGTAATTAAGATAGTGTGGTATTGGTGTAAGGGTAGAAAAATACATGAATGGAAAAGAAGAGAGAAGAATGGAAAGTCTGGAAATAGATCCACTATGTATATAGTGGACTTTTTACTAAGTTGCTAATGCAATTCAATGTGGAAAGAAAAGTCTCTGAAACAAATGATGATGGATCAATCAAACATCTGTATGAAAAAAATAATAACCCATATCATCTACAATAATTAATTCAAGGTAGATAACAGACTTAAATGTGAATCCTAAAATTATGCATCTCCCAGAAGAAAACATAGGAGAATCTTTGTAATCTTCTGCAAAAGTCCTTAAACAGAACACAGCAAGCACTAAATATAAAAGAAAAAATGATAAACTGGTCCACTTCAAAATTAAAGCTACTGCTCATCAAGGTACTGTTAACAATGCAAAAAGGCAAGCAACCAACTAGGAAAAAAATGCAATACATATACTGAACAAATGACTTATAAAGAACACAAGCAGAACAATATTTTTTAAAAATCCAGTGAAAATAGGCAAAAGACTTAGACATTTGATAAAGAGAATACATTAAAGCCTAATAACAAAATTAAAAGTTGCTCAATATCATTGTCCTAGGGAAATACATTTTAAAACCACAAAGAAATTCCACTGCAAACCAACAAGAATGGCTAAATTTATAAAGACTAATGATGCTGAGCAACCACATTGCTCATATATAACTAGCAAGGATGTAAAACAGTACAATTACTATACACCACTCCCTGTTATTTAACTGAAAGAAATAAAAGATGTCTATAAAAAGATAAAGATATATATCAGCAAGAGAACAGATGAATAAAACATGGTATATCCTCACAATGGAGTACTACTCACCAATAAAAAGAAATCAATTACTTATACATGCAAGAATGTGGATGAATCTAAATAACATTCCTCTTTGGTATAAGTCACATGAAAGGTCAGTTGTTTCCTTTGGTTGAAAAGAAGATAATTACAGAGTTTTACATTAGAAAAGGTAGAGATGTCTTAAGTGGCTGTAATTCATCTGCTTTCACTCACTGGAGAGAGAAAATACAGGAACTCTTAGGGCAGAAAGAATCTTAGGAATTGTAAGCTCATTTCTGGCAAGGACTCTTAGAGCAGAAGAGTTGTTAGATACGGTAACTTAACATTCACCCTGGGCTTAATTGTAAGTGGATACTAGCAAGAAGAGCAAGGACAAGGGATATAAGCCAGACCTTGGAAGAGCTTTACTCTAAGTCAAAATAAATGAGTTGTCACACAAGAATGGTGTAAGAGATATCTGTATGTTACAGAAGGGATAAAATATATCAATAATTAGGCTTTAGCAAAATACATCTCACAGTTTAGTATTCTTATATATGTTACCTATAAAAACTCTTTGCTTCATTGTTTATTGCTATGTTAAATAAGATTTTCAATTTTCAGTATATCTCAAAGAGAACCAATGGAAAATGCATTATGCTGATCCAAATCTCAGATTAAAGCGAGTTTCAAGTTTCAACCACTGACCACATCATAGGAGCACCATCACTTAACAGGTGGCCACTTAATTAAACTACAGAGTAACTGAATTGACAGTTGTTTCCAAAATTTTGCTATTAGAAAAAATGTTAAATGCACAGTCTTGAGCATACCTTTCTATTTCAGTGTGCTTCTGTAGGAAAGAAAGTGAGACGTGAAATCACTGCAGTTTTATTAATTTTTAAATATATTATTGTGTTTTAGGTTTTGGGGTACATGTGAAAAACATGCAAGATTGTTGCATAGCTACTTACATGGCAGTGTGGTTTGCTGCCTTCCTCCCTATCACCTGTATCTGGCATTTCTCCCCATGTTATCCTTCCCCAACTCCCCACCTCTCGCTGTCCCTCCCCTAGTTCCCCCCACAGACCCCAGTGATGCTCCCCTCCCTGTGTCCATGTGTTCTCATTGTTCAACACCCACCTATGAGTGAGAACACGCAGTGTTTGATTTTCTGTTTTTTTGTCAGTTTGCTGAGAATGATGGTTTCCAGGTTCATCCATGTCCCTACAAAGGACATGAACTCATCGTTTTCTTTGGCTGCATAGTATTCCACGGTGTATATGTGCCACATTTTCCCTGTCCAGTCTATCATTGATGGGCATTTGGGTTGGTTCCAAGTCTTTGCTATTGTAAACAGTGCTGCAATGAACATTCCTGTGCATGTGTCCTTATAATAGAATGATTTATAATCCTTTGGATATATACCC
>CAUYLG010024872.1:0-30911 GCA_963573385.1 Cacajao melanocephalus
ATACAAATGGCCAACAAACATATGAAAAAATGCTCAATATCACTAATGATCAGGGAAATGCAAATCAAAACCATAATGTGATACCACCTTATTCCTGCAAGAATGGTCATAATCAAAAAATCAAAAAACAGTAGATGTTGATATGGATGCGGTGATCAGGGAACACTTCTACACTGCTGGTGGGAATGTAAACTGGTACAACCACTGTGGAAAACAATGTGAAGATTACTTAAATAACTAAAAGCAGAACTACCATTTGATCCAGCAACCCAACTACTGGGTATCTACCCAGAGGAAAATAAGTTATTATATGAAAAAAGATACTTGCATACACGTGTTTATAGCAACACAATTCACAATTGTAAAATTGTGGAACCAACCCAAATGTCTATCAATTAACGAGTGGAGAAAGAGAAAAACTGTGAGATATATATGTGTATATATATATTCACATACACATATATATGTGTGTATATATGTGTATATACACACATGTTATGTATGTACATATATAAAATATATATGCATATATATGTATATATATACACACATATGTGTGTGTATGTATATATGTATATACACACAATGAAATACTACTCAGCCATAAAAAGGAATAATTTCACAGCATTTTCAGTGACCTGGATGAGATTGGAGACTATTATTCTAAGTGAAGTAACTCAGGAATGGTAAACCAAACATCTTTTATGTTCTCTCTGATATGTGGGAGATAAGCTATAAGAACACAAAGGCATAAGAATAATACAACGGACTTTGGGGACTTGGGGAGAAGAGTGGGGGGGCGAGGGATAAAATACTACAAGTATGGTGCAGTGTATACTGCTCGGGTGATGGGTGCACCAAAATCTCACAAATCACCTCTAAAGAACTTACTCATGTAACCAAATACCACGTGTACCCCCAATAACTTATGGGAAACTATAAAATAATCTTTAAATCCCATTTACAATAGTCACAAAGAATACTTAGAAATTGGCTGGGCACAGTGGCTCACACCTGTAATCCCAGCACTTTGGGAGGCTAAGGAGAGTGGATCACCTGAGTTCAGGAGTTCAAGACCAGCCTGACCAACATGGTGAAGCCCTTTCTCTACTAAAAAATACAAAAATTAGCCTGTTGTGGTGGCATGCACCTGTAATTCTAGCTACTTGGGTGGCTGAGGCATGAGAATTGCTTGAACCCGGGAGGCAGAGGTTACAGTGAGCACAGATTGTGACACCGCACTCCAGTCTGGGTGACAGAACAAGACTCCTTCTCAAAGAAAAAAACAAAACAAAAAAAAAAAAACAGTAATAAATTTAACCAAAGAAGTGAAAGATCTTTACACTGAAAATTATAAGACATTGATTAAAACAACTGAAGAAAACACAAATTAGTGGAAAGGCATTCTGAGTTCATGTATTAGAAGAATTAATATTGTTAAAAATCCCTACACTACCCAAAGCTTTCTATGGAGTCAATACAATCTCTATCAAAACACCAGGGACATTTTTTACAGAAATTGGAACCACAAAAGAGCTTGAAGAGCCAAAGTAATCTTGAGCCAAAAGAATAAAACTGGAGTCATCACACTACTTGACACCAAAATATACTACAAAGCTATGGTAACCAAAACAGATAGTGCTGTCATGAAAACAGACACATAGACCAATGGAATAAAAGAGAGCCCAGAAATAAATCCACACAATTATAGCCAACTGATTTTCAACAAAGGTACCAGGGACATCCAATGAAAACAGAACAGTCTTCTCAATAAATGGTACTGGGAAAAATAGATATCCATATGCAGAAGAATAAAATTAGACCCTTATATCAGACCATATACAAAAATTAACTCATAATGGATTAAAGACATAAATATAAGACCTGAAACTATATAAGACTACTAGAAGAAAATGTAAGAGAAATCTCCAAGACTATGGTCTGGGCAAAAATTTTCTGGATATGACCTCAAAAGCACAGGAAACAAAACCAAAAATAGACAAATGGAATTACATCAAACTCAAAAAGTTCTACACAGTAAAGGAAAGAATCAACAGAGTGAAGAGAAAACCTACAGAATGGGATAAAATATTTGCATGCCATACATCTCATAACGGGTTAGTACCAAAATATATCAGTAATTCAAATGAATAAATATCAAGGAAACAACCCAATTAAAAATGAGGAAAGGATCTGAGTAGATATTTCTCAAAAGAAGACGTTCACATAGCCAACAGGTATACTAAAACATGGTCAGCATCATTAACCATCAGGTAAATGTAAATCAAATCCACAGTGAGATATCAACTCAAACCTGTTAGAATGACATCAAGAAGACAAAAGATAACAAATGTTCCTGAGAATGTAGAGAAAAGGGAAGCTTGCACTCCGTTGATGAGAATGTAAATTAGTACAGCTATTATTGAAAACAGTAAGGGCTTTCTCAAAATATTGAAAATAGAATTCCCATTTGATCCAGCAGTCCCACTACTGGGTATATACTGAAAGCAAATGAAATCAACATGTTGAAGAGTTGTCTGCACACCCAAGTTTATTGCAGCGCTATTCACAATTGCTAAGACATGGAATCATCCTAAGGGTCCATCAACAGGTGAATGAATAAAAGAAAAATGTGATATACATACACAATAGAATACTGTTCATTCATGAAGAGAATGAAAACTGCCATTTGCAGCAACATGAATGAACCTGAAAGATGCTAAGGTAAATAAGCCAGGCAGAGAAAGAAAAATACCACGTTATCTCACTTTATCAGGAATCTGTAAAGGTTCGTTTTGAAATAGAGAGTAAAATTGTGGTTACCAAAACTGGGGTGGTTAGGAGAGAGTGGGGAATGGGAAGATATTGGTTAAAGAATCCGTATTTAGAGTTAGATAGGAGAAATCAAATCTAGAGATCTATTGTACAATATGGTGACTATAGTTAATGTTGATACAGATTGAGTATTCCTTATCCAAAATGTTTAGGACCTGAAGTGATTCAGATTTCGGATTTTATAAAATTATAGAATGCTTGCATGTACATAGTAAGGTATCTTGGGCACAGATTTTGGATTTTATCAAATTATAGAGTGCTTAGTAAGGTATCTTGGGCCCAGGTCTAAAAACAAATTCATTTATGTTTCATATGCACTTTATACACATAGCTTTGGGGTAATTTTATACAATATTGTTAGCTGTTTTGTGTATGAAATAAAGTTTGCATTAAGTACTTATATGTTCAATTTCCCACTTATGACATCATTTCAGTGTTCAAAAAGTTTGAGATTTTGGAGCATTTCAGAGTTTGTATTTGTGGATTAGGGATGCTCAACCTATATATTATATCCTTGAAAAATACTAAGAGAGTGGATGTTAAATGATCACATGTGAGGGAATGCATTTGTTAATTAGCTAGATTGAACCATATCACAATGTATATGTACTTCATACCATCATGTTGGACACAAGGAATACATACAATTCTGTTTGTTCGTTTAAAAAATAAATTTGAAAACAAGATTTTTACATATTTGATTTTGATTCTGGATTTTTTTAATTTAAATGCAGGCATATATCTGATCAGGGCTAACAGAATTTAGCAAATCATTATAAAATCTTTTTGAAAGTAATAAAGGAATAAGTAACGGTATTGCCCTCCTTTTTTTCCTTAGGAAATGTTTGGATTGGTCCTTAGTTACTTCTTTGTTTCTTAGTACAACTGTAGAATATAGTTGTTGCATACTTAACTGCTGCCAAATAATCTGGGGTTCCTGTTAAATTTTAGAGTCTGATTCAGTGGGTTTGGAATGTGCTTGACATTTGACACCTTTTTTTTTTTTTGAGAGAGAGAGAGTCCTGCTCTGTCACCCAGACAGGAGTGCAGTGTCAGGATCGCGGCTCACTGCAACCTCCCACTCCTGGGTTCAAGCGATTCTTCTGCCTCAGCCTTCGGTGTAGCTGGAATTATAGGCACCCGCCACTGCACCCAGCTAATTTTTGTGTTTTTAGTAGAGACGGGTTTTCACCGTGTTGGCCAGGCTGGTGTCGAACTCCTGACCTCAAGTGATCTACATGCCTCGTCCTCCCAAAGTGCTAAGATTACAGGCATGAGCCACTGCGCCCAGCCAACATTCAACATCTTAACAAGCTTATATATGATAGTGATGCTGTTAATCAGTGAGTAGCAAGGGTGCATGATGACAAAGTTTTCTCAGTATTGATGGAAGCCCTCACTTAAGCCTAGATAGCATTTAATAATTTTGGCTATTGGTGTCCTATGCTTAACTTAGCAGATTTTTAACACGTCATCTGGTAACCATGGTAAAGATTATGATACTAAAAGCATGTGTTTTAGGGTTTAACATCACAAGATTTTAAAATCTCCATTTTAGCTTTGGACAAATAACTTACTGAATCTCGGTTTTCTTATCTGCAAAATGTGAATGATTATACCTACATAATACTGCATTGATGGTTTATTAAATCACAAAAAGCATCTAAAATGCCCCACAATTACCACGTCAATTTAGAAATACCAGATTTCTTCTACACATCTACATACAAACACACACATTAACACACACATACACATACACAAAGAGTGGGGAGAGAGGGTGCTGTATAAGGGATGGATCCACAAGATATGTAAAATGAATCTGGCATTTCTAAGTCTGTATGATACTTGTGTAGCAGTTTAGATGCTTCTTGTTTTTTAATAAACCATCAACCCAATACTATGTAGATATTATCATTTGTGTGTGTGTGTATATTCAGACACATCTTTTTTCAACATCTTCAATGCTGGAGCACATGTGTGAGCTAGAACCAAGCTAAGACAGGGCGGTCTTCAAAATTATAAGACGAACGTGTTCAAGTGAGTACAGGCATCAAAACGAATGCATGAGTACCCTTTAAAATGCTGTATGTCATACACCTGGTTATGGCTTTTGGGAAAAATTCTAATTTAGATCCCTTTCCAAGTGACACACCATGGTGCTTTGCAAATGATAGACTCAAGAAGGAATAAATTTGTTCCTGCTAAAAGTTTTGTCTTAGGACAATTTTCATGTTACATAAATGGAAATTCATTTGGAAGTGACAGGGAGATTCATTTTAAATCAATTCAAAAGCTATGAATCTCTTTTGGTAACTATTATGTTTAAAAGAACTCTGTAGGCTAATTATATACACCATGTTAAGCTTTTTTGTGTGTGCATTTATGTATGTGTAGTTCACATTCTCAGTCAGTCTTTATTACTAAATTTTTAAATACAAAAATTAATTTCCTTTAATTGACAATAAAAAGTACAAGATAATCAAAATACAGCAATTCATATTTTCATTTTGTACAAAATATGACATATAACATGAAAAACTTTAAAAACAGTGAGATATTCTATATTTTTTAATATATCTGTGCCTACTTCACAATAGAAATGAAATGCCATAATCTTCATGTAAGAGAAATACTAAGTTCATTCCTAGATTCAGTTGCTATTGCCTGGCATAAAATTCCTACTTGAAAAACATGTACCAAAAGAGAGATAACTGGTGGGGCACTTTGGCTCATGCCTGTAATCTCAACATTTTGGGAGGCCAAGGCGGGTGGATCACCTGAGGTCAGTAGTTTGAGACCAGCCTGACCAATGTGGTGAAACCCTAACTCTACTAAAAAAAAAAAATACAAAATTAGCCAGGTGTAGTGACACACACCTGTAATCTCAGCCGCTTTAGAGGCTGAGGCAGGAGAACCGCTTGAACCTGGGAGGCAGAGGTTGCAGTGAGCCAAGATCATACCATTGCACTCCAGCCTGGGCAACAAGAGTGAAACTGTCTCAAAAAAAAAAAAAAAAAGGAAAAAAGGAAGGAGAAACAAAATATTGGCGCTCGTTTTGCTTAATAACATAAATTGGCCAGCTGGGCAGGTTTTGCAAACTTTGGAAAATGTTTCTCTTCCTCACTATGAATTAGATTAGACTGTCGTTGATAATTAATGGGGACACATGAGTGAGGTGCTAATCTGGGAGGAGCTGATTATATTCTAAGGGTACAGGCTCTTGGATCAGGCTATCTGTGATTAAATCTACGATAGACTGAGAGGTATTGTTGTTTCCAGTTTGGAGCTGTTACTAATAAAATTGCTGTAAAACTAGTGTACAGGATTTCGTGTGAACATAAGTTTTCGTTTCTCTGGAATAAATACCCAGGCGTACAATTTCTGGACTATAATGGTAGCTTCATATATTGTATTGATGGCGTTGTTTATTTTTAACTTTGTTTTTAATTGACATTTAATATTTGTATATTTATGGGGTACAATATGGTGTTTTGATATATGCTTACAGTGCAGAATGATTAAATCAGGCTAACGAATCTGTCACCTCACATATTTTTTTTGTGGTGAAAACATTTAAAATCTATTTTAACAATTTTGAAATATCTGTTGGAATATTATATATTGTAGTCACCATTATGTGTGATAGATCACTAAAACTTCTTACTCCTACCAAACTAAAAATTTGTACCCTTTGATCAACATCTTTCCTTTCCCCGTATGACCCTTCCCCCACTTCTCTTGTAACCCTCATTCTACTCTGTATTTCTATGAGTTCAACTTTTTTAGATTCTGTTCATCAGATGAATAAATAATTAAAATATGGTATATGTACACAATGTTTATTTATTTTTAACAAACTGCCAAACTATTTTCCAGACTGACATTCTTTCCAGTAATGTACAAGTGATCCCATTTCTTCACATTTTTGCTAGTATTTGGTGGTGATATCACTATTTTTTATTTCATACACTGTGACAAATGTATAGTTTTATTTCAGTGCAGTTTTCATTTGTATTTCCTTGATGTGTAGTTATATTTAGTATCTTTTTCATATGTTTGTCATCTATATATACTCTTCAGTAAAATGTTTCTTCAGGCCTTTTGTCCATTTTCCAATTAACTTATTTTTGGATTTTTACTTTTTTAAGTTTTATAAGTTCTTTATATATAGTCCTTGTTTTTGCGACTAATATGTAAATATTTTCTACCATTCTAGACCTTGTGTTTCATTTCTTAACAGGATCCTTTTCAGATCAAAAGTTTTCATTTTAACAAAGACCAATTTATCAGTTTTTTTTTTTTTTTTTTGCAGATTGTGCTTTTTGTGTAAAGTGTGAAAAGTCTTTGCCTCAGTGACAAAATGTTATCCTATACGTTTTTAAAAAATATTTATAGTTTTATATTTTGTATTTGACATTTGAGATAATTTTGCATAAGGCATGAAACTTAAGTTGAGGCTCAATTTATTTACTTATATATTTATGGGTGGGTTTTGTTTGTTTTGCCTTTGGATGTCTACTTGCTCACACACCACTTGTTTAGCACACCATTTGTTGAAAAGGCTATAGAAATTGAAAAGCTGTTAAAATTCATCCTTGGAATTGCTTTTACAACTTTTTCAAAAAGTAGTTTGTGCATATGTATGCGGGTCTATTTCTGGAATCCCTATTCTATTGCATTGAACTATATATCTGTCTCTCCACCAGTTCCACACTGTCTTGATTACTGTAGCTATATCATAAGTCTTAATATTTAGTGGAATGATTTTTCCTACTTTATTCTTCTTTGTCAAGATTGCACTAGCTATTATCAGGCTTGTGCTTTTCCATATAAATTTAGAATAAGCTTATCCAAGTCTACTAAAAAGACCTTGCTGGTATTTTCGTAGAAATGGCATTAAAGCTGTAGATTAATTTGGAGATAATTGACATCTTTACCACGTTGAGTATTCCAATCCATTAGCAGAGTATATCTCTCCATTGATAAGTTCTTTAATTTTTTTATCGTGCTGTATTTTTCAACAGTGTTTTGCATTGAAATTAGATTGTTTTTCATATTTCTAATACCCTTACAAGGTGTTATTGTCTGTTATGTATGAGTTTACACAAAGACTGGGAAAATAGCAAAAGGTCTAAAATTACGATTTTGAAAAAAAGACAGATTTTAAAAATTTCAATGACTATAGCTAAATATACACCATATGTGTATGATGTTGAAATAATTCTAGGTAATAAGGTTATAATTGTTGTTTATAGAGGGATTGATAGAGACCTATAATTTTTCATGAATGCAACATATATTTTAATTACATTAAAGTCATGCATCAGAGTGTTTTTTAATTACTTTTCTTTAGCCTACAGTTTTATGATTCATGTTGTAAAATGAAGACTGGTCCTTGCTTATATTCCAGTATTAACCATGTCATAAAACAGATGACAAATTCTTAGAAAGAACCAAGTGCACTACATTTAAAAGTGAACAAGAAATGAATTCTTAAGTATCTTAAGACCCTAAGTGCATTATTTTAGATAAATTGGGAAGGATCTGAGTTACTTTTTCCACATATTCAAATATTTAATACAGTTTCAAACAGTTAGATTAATACAGGTAATAAGCTGGGAAAAACAGTCTTCATAAGATATTATACGAAGTTCTCAATTTTATCGAAATGAGAAAAAAAGGTTAGGGCCATTTCTGGCTTCCCTCTCCACAGTGATCCACATTTGTTGAAATATTGCAACTTATAAAAAGTCATAATTCCTTACGATTTTAAAAAAGTATCCTTAGTTAAGTACCATGAGAAAATGTGCTAGTTTATGAGCTACGTTAAGAACACAATAGCCAGAAAAAATAACAGTTGGAATCAGCCACCTTGGTACTTCATGTATATTTTGCAACAGTATAATAAGGCCTTTCAGTAACCATGTGCTTACATAGAAATACATGAAAACTACACAAATTCGGTATTTTTAGTAACTGAATTAAGTTTACTTTTGTGAACTCAGAACTTAAGGGTGAAGAGTTTATGTGCATGGAGTGACCTACATATACATACACAAGCCTTCATAGGTCCAACTTTAGGGCTTTTATAAAATAGAGCACATTGTCACCAGTTGAATCATTATATGATTCCTGGTTTAAATTATAAGACATTCTACATTTCTTCAACCCTTACTTCTTGAGTGAACCGTCTATATGCAAATCAGTACGGAGTGCCAGACTTTAGTCTCAAGTTCTAGTGAGTATTTCATACTAAAACCCACCTGATATAGCCATGAAAAGTAGAGATTGTTTACATACACGCAAACATCTTCTTAAAGTAGCTATGAATCGCATTCACCTTCATCTTACATTTTGTTACTTCAAAGGGAGAAGTCACTAATTTTTCTTATCTCCCTTTATCAGCCATGTCCCTGGCAAGAAATAGAATTCAACATGGATAGTTCGATAAAATATTACAAAGGAACCACTTTCAGAGGTGTGAATAGGCTTAAAGAAGCCAATTTGTGTAATCTGTCCATCTGAGAAAGGGCTAATATCTAGAATCTACAAAGAACTTAAACAAATTTACAAGAAAAAAAACAACCCCATCAAAAAGTGGGCAAAGGATGTGAACAGACACTTCTCAAAAGAAGAGATTTATGCAGCCAACAAACATGAAAAAAAAGCTCATCATCACTGATCATTAGAGAAATGCAAATCAAAACCACATTGAGATACCACTCATGCCAGTTAGAATGGCAATCATTAAAAAGCTAGGAAATAACAGATGCTGGAGAGGTTGTGGAGAAATAGGAACGCTTTTGCACTGTTGGTGGGAATATAAATTAATTCAACCATTGTGGAAGACAGTGTGACGATTCCTCATAGATCTAGAACTAGAAATACCATTTGACCCAGCAATTCCATTACTGGGTATATACTCAAAAGATTATAAATTGATCTATTATAAAGACACATGAACACATATGTTTACCGTGGCACTGTTCACAATAGCAAAGACTTGGAACCAACCCAAATGCCCATCAACCATAGACTAGGTAAAGAAAATGTGGCACATATACACCGTGGAATACTATGCAGCCATAAAAAAGGATGAGTTCATGTCCTTTGCAGGGACATGGATGAAGCTGGAAACCATCCTTCTCAGCAAATTGACACAAGAACAGAAAACCAAACACTGCATGTTCCCACTCATAAGTGGGTATTGAACAATCAGAACACATGGACACAGGGAGGGGAACATCACACACCGGGGCCTGTTGGGGAACAGGGGGGATAGGAGAGGGATAGCAGGGGGTGGGGGAATTATAAAGGGATAACATTAGGAGAAATATCTAATGTAGATGACAGGGGGATTGATGCAGCAAACCACCATGGCATGTGTATACCTATGTAAAATCCTGCACTATCTGCACATGTACCCCAGAACTTAAAGTATAATAGAAAATAAATAAATAAAAATAATTGTCCTAAAATTTACTGTTGCTTTTTTAGGGGTGGTCTTATCTGAGACCTTTGGGAGGAAATTGAAGCCAGAAACCCAGGAGTCTCATTTTTTCATGTGTTATTACACTTAGGTTCAATTTTCATCTCATTTAGGTTCATATTTTCTTGATATAAAGTATAATTTCATCCCAATATGCAAAACCGCCTAGGGAGGGATAGAATTACTATGAACCCTGGGTTGATTGTACACATGCCAATCAATTAGCATTTCAAACAGTTATCAAAGAAGTTGAGGAAGATTTTTTTTTTTAACATTTACTAGTGTTAATACAAAGGCTTCAGAGACAGAGACTATAGGAAGCTAATTTTCCTTGAGAAAAAATGAGAATGAATTTGATTGGAATTTGGGGATACATTTTTCATTGAACAGTGGAATTTTTTCAGTGCAGGAGCTGTGAATTTCTGAAACAAACAATATTGGGGATTTCTAAGATGCTTCCTTTTCTGCTATGGTCATACATCTATATACCCTTGCCTTCTAAACATAAAACATCCTTAGAAACCTCTGTATAGACCAAAATGGCCTACTTACATGACTTCAGATAAAAGGATGGTGGTAATGCCAATCTCTTTCTTACTTTGGGGAAAAGTGTTAAAGGGGAAAAAAAGAGGTTGAAAGTATGGAGGATTTGCTGCCTCCTCCTCATCTGAGGACTTTTTTTGGTCTACAGGCTTTTAAATAGCTTTGGAAAATTTAGCCTGAGCCTCTTTCTGGTATTTAACATGCTTAGTTGCAGCATTCACATTAGAAAATAACCTTGGCCTTGCTGAGAATCCTTGACCTTTTTAATATCCTAGACCTCAAGATACCTCCTAGCCTCACTAACACCATATCTTCTGATGTCCCTAAACCTTGGGACATACTAAACTCTCTGACACTCCTGGACCTCAATATTCCCTTGAAACCAGAATGGATATCTCTGATACCTTGTTTTCAGGCATCAGAGAAGAAAGGTTATTCCTGAGTCCCTCAATGCCATCTGACTACTTGCATAACATTTTATTTATAAGAGTTACAAATCAAAATGAGTTAGTCAACCAGTTATTGTTTTATATATAATTAACAGAATGTGTATCATATATTTAGGCCTCTCAGTTATTCACATCTAAAGGCAGCTAAACAGCTGCAGACATATACTGAAAATAGGCATCTTGTTCATTAGAGGCAGCACCCTGAAGTTCAAGCCTAGCATCTGGTGGAAATGAAGGCAACTCTGCAAGTGTTTAAACTTATAACCTCTGATCATTTAAAGTGATCCTGAAAAATCACAGGTGCCTTCACCAAAGGCTTCATGACAGTCTTTGCCAAAATGTCTCAAGGCCCAAGACAATGTAGAACAAATAGGGATAGGAATAAAGTCTGCGTTCTTTCTAGTTTTCCATATTGGAATGCTGTTTGACAAAACACAAGCCTAGTGTCTACTCACAAAGAAACACCTTTCTTTCCTTGAAGAGTTTGAAAACTCTTCCCATGTGTTTGGCTGCAAATCCTAATGTTGATCCCAATTATAGAGATGATAAAGGGAGATGGAGAGAGACAGAATTCAAAAGTATATGAGCATGAGGATCAGATCTTGCCAAAGGATAGTTTCAAGACTGGGGACATCAATAGCCCAAAGGCTGCAGCACAGAAATGGATATAAGAAAAATTTTATACAAATATGAGCCACGCCACCAACTTGTAATGTAGCCTCTGGCAAGTCAGTGGTATTTTCACTCTGCCCCAAGTTCCTAGTTGAAATCTGCCACTTAGACTGCCTGCCCATTCCCAGCAGCCTCTCATGCTTGCAACAGAATGTCTTATTTGAGAAACTTTCACCTTGGTGGTTGCTGACACCTGAAAAAATATCATGCCAGGATAGCTGCAGACTGAAGGGTATCGCTGACTACATCCTACTGCTGGGCCTCACACTGCACCATAGTTCGCTAGATGGATATTAAAGAAATAACAGTAACTCCTGCAGCCTTGCTTAATAGACCATTCCCTCGCATCTCTGTCTTATTAGTCTAAGAAAATCAGGTTTCCCAATGTTTTACAGAAACTATGATGAAGAAAGGGCTAAGGTTTAAAAACTTGCAGGGTAGACAAATATAAGGAAATTTTTTGAAGTTAAAAATAGCCTTCAAAGAATTGTTTACCAGTTTTCGTGTTTTGAAGATACCAAACATATGCAAGGAGCAAGACAAAAACTCAGAAAGCCAAATAATGCTTTGTGCTAGTGAAAACTTATACTATTTCTACCCACCAAAAAAAATACCAAGTGGGTTCTTATTTTTCCTCCACCCCCATTTTCAGGTTATATATAGAACTGGCTCTGAAGCAAAATCACAGGTACATGTTTTCTAACCTGTCCCAGTATTCTCCGTCTTTTGCTCCCAAGAGGCCTGTGGACCATGGCAATGTTCCCACATGTTTTTAAGCCTGTGCCCCATTCCCACATAAAGTTTATTTTTCCAATCATGAAAATTACCTGAAGCACTTGTTAAAAACACAGATTGCCAGGTCTACCCCCTAGAGATTCTGATTCCAAATGTTTAATACCCCCAATCAATTCTTTGACCGGGCAAGTCGGAAAACCTTTGCCCTAATGTTTTCTAAATCCTTGCTACTCAAAGTGTGATGTAGCATTGATATCACCTAACTTGTTATAAATGCAGATTATCAGGCTTTGGCCAGCTCTAAAATCTGTCTTTTAACAAAATCCCCAGGAGACCATTATGCACATTAAAGTTTGAGAAGCATTATTTTAAGTGGTTGCATCATGTACTAACCTAATAGTCCCTACTAACACTTCATTGTGAATTAGTTTAATAGATAATTCCTTCAATTCACTTATTCATTCAAATAACAGTTGGGATCTACTCAGTGCCTGAGCACTGTGGTAGGCACCAGGATTTGTATGTTGTAAAGAAGGCCATAAACTAGGGGAATCCATCTTTAACGGTGGAAGATCAAGCATTAAGACAGGCTCATGAAGAGGATATCTTGAGGATAAGATGAAGTCTGACCATGTCCAAATCATAACATGCAACTGGCCACCTGTTTTATCCATGCATAAGGCTGGTTTGGACTATGTAATCCAATCTCTTGATCATAGTAAATTTTACCTCTACCACCCTAACTCTCTTACTGATCTTCTCCTCCAGTAGATCAGAGAATGCTGGTTTTGAGCACAGGTGGGTATAAAGAATTAATGAAGAGCCTTGCATTTACTCAAGCATGCTCCCTTGGAGAAAAGAACAACTTTTGGTGAAAGACTACAGCCTGAGCATTTGCAGAACAAGAAAATGAGGAAACAGAAATCAGGGAACCTCTCAATAATGGGTCAGGAGTGTTTGCCCCACAGAAGGGAGCCGGGTTGAGGCCAGGTAGCAATGACGTCCTGGCTTTGTTTCAACTGGCTCCTATAAACAATGAAGGCTTTGGCTACTGGCTATTATGAGACCTGTGCAGTTCATAGTTTTAGAAGTAATTCATTCCTTTCTTACATCACAGCAGTCTTTGGCTCTCCCAAAAACCCAACCCTCTGACCTTTTACTTGAGTGGTCTAAGGTATGAGGACAAATATGTAACAGGTCCCACTGATGAAATAATTCCCATCTAAAGACAAGCAGCAAAAAATATAAACACACTTCTGGATAATCACAGTTAAATATTTAACTTCTGCTTTGTGATTTCAAGTGGCTTCACAAGAAACAACATAGACACTTGATTTACCTCGGGGTGTGATTCCTTGAATAAGTTATTGGAAGTTGCAAGGGGGTTCATCAAATTTATTGTAGTATACCAAATTATCCAAAAAATCATTTTAAAATTTCCAGCACAAAAGAAAAACCCTTCAACTTAAGTTATATTTTAAGGCTTTTAGAAACAACTATGGAAAGTCTCCCTATTTATTACATCCCTTTTACATATAGACAGAATTTCAGACAATGGTTTTAAATTTGCTTTATCATAGAAAAAGTCCATTGTTTGAATGTTTAAAGATCTATTCCTTTTCATCTCAATTCACATTCTTGTGAACACATTTGGAACAGGAAAATAAAAACCTAATGGCTACTAAATTCGTTCAAACTGTTCCATCTTTCACTATCATTATATTCATTGCTCAGGAAATTTTCACCTTAAGTGCAGTGTTTAAGAAATAAACATTGTGTGTTCCTGTGCTGTTTTGGCATCATTTTGTAGGTTTGAGTTTACAGTGCTAAAATTCTAAAGAGTTTTCCTTTCTTCCAGGATGTGAGGCCTACAAATCAGGTGTGCTGCCATCAGTTGGACAGATTCTCTAGGGTATGCTCTTGCAATCCAAACAGAAAGGATTCTGTCCCATTTGCTCCAGCTTAAAGAATGGCCAAGGTACCAAATTAGAACGGTGAAGCTGCTTGCCAGCCTTTAGCCCTGGCCCGGCCACTCCCTGGGAAGCCAGTTGTTATTCTGTGACACAGGCTAGAAAATATATAAGGCTATCTGACCCAGACAGATTTGGTCTGTATCTCAGAGACTTCTTATCTCTGAGGCAATATGTCTGCCACTGCTATCCCTACTATTCCCTTCACATTGACTGCTGTTCTCTCTTTGATTTCTGTATTCTCAATCTTTTTTCATTCAAGACCACAGACTCAGATTAAATCCTATACATCATTTACAACCACTTCCTTTGCTTTCTGAATACTAGTTTTGAATCCTACAGTATTGGTTATCTAGTCCCTTCAATTCAGATGGCTACTTCCTTTATAAATAACAATTATAGGGAATGACAGTGTACATCAGTATGTTACACAGAGACATTTAAGCTTTAATATATAAATAAAACTCTATTAAGAAAAATGCAAATAATTTCTATTTACAACATAAAAAATATACATAACCTACAGTAAGATTTTTAACATCAGTTAAAATGAGATAGCCCTTGATGAAGCAGTGGCTATTGTTTAGTCTAATTCTAGTTGTTCACTTCATGCCTAAGTAAACAATGATTCTCTAATTCACCCTAAGTATTTTTAGAGTCCAAAATTCATAGGAATATATGACTATACAAATATTTGCAACTCCTGCATATGGTTCTAGCACTTCAAAGCCTTGGAGCAGCTTATCATAAAAAAAGCTCTTTCAAATAGCTTTCATTCAACTGTTAATATCCCCACTGGCAGGTCAGACCTATAGTGGCCAATTTACAACTCTTCTTTTAAAAACCCTATTTTCTATTCCAAGCTTCTAGCCTCTAAATTATCTTTCCTTGTTAGCGGAAAGAAAAGGAGCAGGGGGATGGAAATTATGGTCAGATCCTGCATGTTTCACAGCATGCTGTCTGTGACTTTTAGCTGACATTAGCACACCGTTGGTTTCCTTAGAAAGTTTTCTAACAGACTTAAAGTCTCTTCCAAACCCATTTAAGTTTTCTGGGCACCACATCCTGTTTCCTCTAAGCAATTTAAAAAATATTTAAATTGAGTATAATATGGCTTTTAAACAGCAGGAAAACTATAAGCAGCTTTTCTACAGCTACATTTAGAGATAATATAGATATAAACAAAAACATACACGTGCAGAAAAATATAATCTAAACCATTCTTTCTGAATCATAGATTAGACTCAAGATAAAAATTATTTCATAGATAAAAAGAGAAGCAATATAACATGCATATCCTCACGGGGTCATAAATGGACTGGAATAGCAGATAAATCCAGGGGTCGTGAACTCTAGACAGTATCCGAATCTATTCACCATCCTCTCCTTAAACAACCAGCTCTTCTTAAAATATATGTCCTTCTATGCTTTTTGTGATACTATACCATATTTATTATCCATCTCTTGGACCATATCTTTATATACACTTTCATAGATTGTCCTTTTTCTTTCCACTTCAATCAAGGCTGAATTTTAGACCCACTACTTTTCTTACCCCATCTCTGCCTCAGGGACAGCAGCTAATGCTAGTTTCAACCATCAGCTTATTGTAAATAATGAATTCCCTAAGTTGTACATTCAGTCCTGACCTTTCTCCAGAGCTTTAGTCCCACATTCCCAGTGACAGATAACCAGCGAATCTGTCTGCCACTTCTATGGGTGAAATCAAACTCCTATTTCTTCCTATAAATTAGCACCCCTTCTAGCCATCTCTACTGTCTATGAGTGATACCAACATTCTCCCAAGCTCAAAACCTTGCACGTTTTTTACTCCATTCTTTTCTTCTTCCTCTACAAGCTGTCAGTAATGAAATGTTCAGATGAGATTTCATTCATTCGGTAAATATTTGTTGTGTGCCTAGCATTTGTAAACCACTGGGCTAGACATTAGAAAACTAGTTGAGCTGTTTCCATTTTTTTCCATATACAGTCATAATCTGAAGTTACCAATAATATAGTGGTCCAATAACCCCCAAAGCCTTCCTGCTCAAAATATCAAAAGATGAGGAAATTTTTTTTAAGTTAGACTTTTAAATGCTCAGCTGAACTCTCATGAAAGTAAAGAAAATTGCCAGAGACAAAAAAAATGAAATGGTACCTGAAAACCAGGGTGGTAAGCACATGACCTGATATTAGGATAGTCTTGGGGAAATCCATTGATCTCCTTTAGCTAGAATCTTGAATTTGAATGCTCACACATGTACACATGACAAGGTTGTGAATCAAGGCAAGAAGTTGGAAATGAGACCTTGGGATAAAATTAGGACTTCCTAAAGACTATGCTTTCATTACAATGGTACACAAGAAAAAAATCTGCATATAGGCACAGAAAGATGGAACACAATAGTTTATTAAAAATAAAAATTCTTATTAAAATAGAAATAGAAAACTTCAGCCTGATAAATTATGTCTCAAAAAAAGCTGATGGAAAACATTACACTTAGTAAGCTAACATTAGAAGCATTCATTTTAAAGTTAGAAATAAGACATGGATGTCTGCTATCTATGCTCCTGTTATACATTGTGCTGGAGAATCCTACCAGTGCAATAAGACAAGGAAATAAAAAAGTCTAAAGTTTGAAAAAGATGAAGCAAAACAATTTCTATTTGCATACAAGTATCTGAAATGCAAAAGAAGCTACAGACAAACTAATATATTAATAAGCATTCATAAATATGACTATAAAATTTGTATGGAAAGGTAAAGTAACTAGAAGAGTGAATACAATCTTTAAGAAAATAAGAACAATGTTGGAGGCCTCATATATAAGACTTACTATACATCTACAAGTCCTGTGCTACAACTGAATACTCACATGTAAAATTATAAGCCTGGACCCCTACCTCATACCATACAGATAAACAAACTCAAAATGTATCACAGGCCTAAATATAAAATTCAATATAAAAACTCAAATTATAAAATTCTTATGATAAAAATAGGAGCAAATTTTCATGACTCTGTGTTGGGCAATAATTTCTTAGATATGGAAGATGCTGCAAAAGCAATAAAATATGAAAATATATAAGTAGAATTTCATCAAAATTTTAAAACTTTTGTTCTTCAAAGGAAACAACCAAAAAAGCAATGTCTTCAAGAGACTGGAAAAAATATTTGTAAACAATATCCCTGGTAAAGGACATGTAATGAACCCTTACAACTCAATAAGAAAATAACCCAATTAAAACTTGTAAAAGACTTAAATAGATATTTATCTAAGCATATCCAAATTGCCAATAAATCCTTGAAAATATGCTCAATATAATTAGTCATTAGGGAAACACAAATGAAAAATGAAATACCACCAGATTATCTGCCAACAAAAAGCCAGACAATATCGAGTGTTGGTGAGGATATAGATAAATTATTACTCTCATACATTGCTGGTGGGAATGTAAAATGGTGCAGCCACGTTGGAAAACAGTTTGGAAGTTACTCAAAAAGTTAAACAGAGAGTTACTATATGACTCAACTATTTCACTCAAAGGTATGTAATCAATAAAAATGAAAACATATGTCCACACAAAAACTTGTACATAAATATTCCTAAAAGCACCATTCACAATAGCCAAAATATTGAAACAACCCAAATGCCCATTACCTGATGAATAGATAAACAAAATGTGTTATGTCCATACAATGGAATATTGTTCTGCAATAAAAGAGGGACGTACTAATATATGCTACAACATGACTGAACCTTGACAATATTATGCTAGGTTAAAAAAGCCAGTCACAAAAGATTACATACTGTATAATTCCAATTACATGAAATGTCCAGAATAAGCAAACCCGTAACAGAAAGCGGATTAGTAGTTATCTAGAGCTGGGGTGGGCAGTGAGCAGTGGGCAGCGAAATTGATTTACCGCCAATGGCCAACAGGTTTCTTGTAGGGGTAATAGAAATGTTCTAAAATTAGATTGTGTTGACAGTTGCGCAACTCTATAAACACAGTAAAAACCACTGAATTGTCCACTTAAAATCTTGCATCTCATGGTGTATAAATTACATCTCGATAAAGGTCTTCAATAAAAATTTTTTCCAAGACAGCAGATTAAAGGCTTTTTATGTGCCTCTGCCCCTTGAAAACAGCAAGATAGTACATAAAGATAAATTCTGTGAGCTTTAAGAAGTAAAAGGAGCATCCACCAGAATGGTACAGGACATGTCAGATCCCAGGGAAGAGAACACAAATAGCTCCTGTGATGGCATCCAGCTGATAAAAGTGAATAAAGCTTCAGTACCTAAGAGAGAGCCTCCTCCTATGACACCTTTTCACTGGGGATCTGAGCAACCCAAGTGGAGAGAGAACACTTTATTTCTCGCAAGCCCTGGAGCTAACTTGGGGAGAAGCTTGAAGGCACTGAGAGAAAAAGACACCAGGAAAAGTTTCAGGCATTTTCCCAGACTCAAGACCTAGAGCAGGATGCCATTTTTAATCTGGGTGCATAAAGATTCAGTCATTCTTTGGTGACCCAGCAGGGTGGTTCTGCAGGCATTTTAGTGTCAGACCAAAGACTGGAGCACTAACTCTGGAGTGTGGATAGGGGCCTCCACAACCAGAATTGTGGAAAGCACCTCAGCAGTAGGTACTGGAATTGTGCTCTTCCTGGTTGTAGGCCTGGTAGGGAAAAAGAGCTGCAATAGCTGTGATTTCTTCTAGGCAATGAGACACAGCTAGAGCCAGCTTGGCAACCTGGAACTGGTCTACATGTGTCATCTTGGGTACCCCAGCCTGCTCTCCTGAGATTGTGGTACAGTGGGGTCCTCTCCATTCCACACTCATAGGCAGATATGAAGTAATTCAGAATATCCACTTCCATGAACTAGCAGCCTGAACTGCCCCAACCTTCCTGCATAGGGATCCTGGTGAAGGAAGGCCTTTCTCTATTTCATGGCCAGGCAGGTATCCTGGCATTCAGAACAGCTACATGCCTGGATGAGCAGCCTGAGCTGCCCCACCATTTCTGTGCTGAGATCGTGGTGCAGAAAGGCCTTTACGCTTCATGAACATGCAGATCTCCAGGCATTCAGAGCACCCACTTGCACACATCAGCAGTCTGAGCCATCCCACCACCCTTCCTGAGCAGAGACTGTGGTGAAGTAGGGCCCTCTTCACTTCACACCCAAGCAGATCTCCAGGCATTTGGAGTAACACCTCACCAGGATCAGCAGCCTAAGTCACACCCTGGTACAGTTGGGCCCTCTCTGCTCCACAACCACACAGATTTTCAGGCATTTGGAGAACCTGCTCACATAAACTGGCAGCCTGAGACACCCCACCTTTTCCATGCAGAGATTGTGTTGGAGTGGGGTCTTCTCCCCTTCACACCCAGGTAGATCGCCTGGCATTCAGCGCACTCACTCACCTGGATCAGCAGCCTGAAGTGGCCCACCCTTCCTGTGAAGGGAATGTAGTAAAGCGGGGCCTTCTATGCCCCATGCTCAGGCAGATCTCTAGGCAGTCAGAGGACCCATTCACCTGACTTAGCAACCTAAGCTGCGCTACCCTCCCTGTGCAGAGATTGCAGTGCAGTAGGGCCCTTTGGACTCCACACCCAGGCATATCTCTAGCACCCACTCTCCCAGTAAAGGGAGCTTGGGGCTGAGGAGTTTTCCCAGCTTCATACCTAAGCACACCTCTTGGGACTTGGAGGCCAAGCACTGAATTCTCCCTCAGTGCTGGTGTTTGCATCTGCTTTTGGGGGACCTATAGGTGGGCCTGCCCAGTCTGGCCTCATTCATTTTGCCCTTTGCCCCACTGGGACTAATTAGGGAGATCAGACCATTGCACACTCCATGGATCAGCCCATTACCTGAGGCAACAGAGAGTCTATTCTGGTAAGCAAGCATCAAGTATATACCCACCCACATTGGCCACAGGCAGCTCTTGCCCATAAAAGCCATCTGCTGGCTTGTAGGTTGAACTGCAAAGTCTAATATAACACCTGCTGAAAGAAATGCATAGGACTACAAAAGCAAAGCCAAAAGAAGCTACCCAGAATTTTCTTTATTATTATACTTTAAGTTCTAGGGTACATGTACAGATCGTGCAGGTTTATAACATTGGTATACATATGCCATGTTGGTTTGCTGCGTCCATCCCCCATATCATCTACATTAGGTATTTCTCCTAAAGTTATCCCTCACCAATCCCCCACTCCTGCTATCTCTCCACTAGCACTCCTACCCCCCAACAGGCCCCGGTGTGTGATGTTCCCCTCCCTGTGTCCATGTGTTCTCATTGTTCAACACTCACTTATAAGTGAGAACATGTGGTCTTTGATTTTCCGTTCTTGTGTCAGTTTGCTGAGAATGATGGTTTAGTCTAAATTTTATTTATTTCTGCTCTGAGCTTTACTATTTTTTTCTGCTCTTAACTTTGGGTTTGGTTTGCTATTGCTTTTCTAGTTCCTTAACATGCATTGTTAGTTTGTTTATTTGAAGCTTTTCTACTTTTTTGACATAAATGTTTGTTCCTCCTCAGGTGGGTGTTATTACCGATAACAGTATTCTAATATGTACCAAGCAACTCAGCATACACACTGAAACTTCCAGCTTCCAAAAATGTTATTTTGTACATATCAATGGCAAATTCAATGGCAAAATAACTTCAAAGTCTAAACTTCTCACTTCATATTCAAGTACCTCCAAATTATGTTTACTATGTACCTCAGCTATTAATATATAATGCCAGTTACATTTAACATCTCGCAAAAATATCTCTCCTTTTCCAAAATAGTCTTGCATTGCTCCTTAAATGCACCACACACACTTCTGCCTCCTTGCCTTTGCTCACTACTTATAATAACCTTATTCCCTGATATCTAAGTCCTGTTTGCACTATAAAATCTGGCCCATGTTCTAGGCAGCAGCCTTCCCACTCCCATCATTTTAGAATAAATTAGATCATAAAATTACCCTCACTGTCCATTTCTTTCTTTGAGGTCTTCTAGCGTCATCTTTGATAGTCACATGGCGCTCAGCCACATCACACTTTATTGTTTATTTTTATGCACCTATGCCCAATCAACCCAGCTATACTGTATTTTTTTCTGGTTAAATTTTTTCATGCCTCAGAAGGGGTTTAATGTGGTTCAACCACAATATAAATATCCCAAGGCCATAGTGCATGTTTCTCTAGCACCAATTAGAGTACCCTCATATGACCTAAACTACAATTTTTATGAGAACAAGAACCATGACAGTATTTTCTTCCCATTAGTGTATATCTAGTACCCAGAAAATATTATGTTGGGGTGGTACCATTACTTTTAATGGCAAAAACAGTGATTACTTTTACACCAAGCTAATAGCACACTTAGTAGATACCCAATGGCCATTTTCTGTTGAAGAAATGAATGAATGAATGAGCTTTATAATTTTATTGGAATAATGATTACTACTTCCAGGTACTAAATCCTATTTGAGGCCTGCAGAATGAACAAGGAAGAAAACAACCCCTCAGAAGCTCCTCAGCCCACACCATTAGCTCCCAAAAGGTTATCATCCTGGTTGTATATTATTATTAACCTGCTGTACACCTCTTATTTCAAAACAAGATCAACAGCTAACATTAACCGAATGCTTGGTTTGGAGAGGTGCTGTTGTAAGCATGCTGCTGCCATGACTTTATCTTCATGACAATCCTCTGGGGCCAGTATTATAATTACTCAAAATTACAGATGAGGAAACTTAACCCTAGAGAGGATATAACATGTCCTACATGCCATCGTTAGTAAATGGGCAAGCTAGATCATGGAAACATGACAACAGAGTTCATGCTCTTAACCACATTATGACCATATGGAAAACTGTTTTGAAATGATAATAGTAGATTCAAATAGTTAAATTTGAATAAGGTCTATTATCTGGTTCTAAATAACCAATTAAGTTAATGAATTCGACCACTTATTTGCAAACTGGTCTGCATTTGTAGGAAGAAAAAAGAGATTGACCAGGTTTCCACTACCCATTAGGTACTTTTCTATTTTCTATTTGATTTTTTCATCCACAACATCCACTATTACAAAAAGGTGTCATCATTATCCCCATTTTGCAGGTGAGAAAATCAAGAATCAGAGAGGTGAAGTACCTTGCTCAAGGTCACACAGCTAGCAATTGGCAGAGGTTGGTTTTGGCTCTGAGTCCAGATGTTTTACTTTATACCACAGATGCTTATTTTAGAAATGTTTAAAGATAATAAAGGCTACCATATACCACATGATTAAGAAGTTTCTTAACAGTTATTATTGCTGTGTGTTATCTAATATTCTAGGAACCTAAATAAGGTAAAACACACACACACACACACACACACACACACACACACACACACACACTTCTATTCCATTTACTATGCAGAGATTATAACATATGTTTAGGGCATCTAGTCAAGATTTACTTTTACTCAGTTAACTTCTAGTACCATAAATACCAGGTTTCCCATAGATTCTAGTCTAGGCCAACACACAAAATAAATGTTCCAGACATATTGTTTGCTGAGAGACCTCTTCAGACCAACTAAGAAAAAGGTGGGACCAGGAAAACCATAATTCTATATACTACATTTTTTCTAGAAGAGAAGTGGCAGTTATTTACAGTCTGGGACATCTTATAGATTGCTTGAAATATTGACCTTTGGTGAAATACTTTGTGGCTCACTGACTTCTCTTAATATACCAATTAAAGTATTTGTAGAACTATAATTATAGCCACTATATCTTGTTTATGCAATATTCAATTACTTACATGTCATGCCATTTATCTCAATAATTATCTCAATAATTATTCTACTAAATCTAAATGAGTATTCTTAAATCAATCTATGTGCTGCAAGTTTTTCCCTCATTGTACCCCGATTCTCGTGTTCATCATCTGTGGAAGCAGCTCCCTTGGAGGTTGTGGCAAATCGGCATACAAGAAAGCTTGAACATAATGGGAATTAGAACCAAGCCTTTGAGGCTCTATTGACATTGTTTATGCAAAATAATTGGCAAGATGCTTTGCATACCAAAAATCACTAACTCTATTCATGTATTCACTTTTCCCCCACCTCCCAAACTCTCAAGGGTAGCTTAAACAGAACACACTTTGTCCTAGCATGGACAGGAAAAGGATTAAATTAAAGGAGCTGGTGCTGCTGGCCACTCACAGAAATGCAAGGGGAAATGGTTAGTACTCAACCTCTCCTCCTGATTAGCTTACTTATTTTATCCTGTTTATTCTCATCTCTGTCTCTTTCTTGCCCAGACATGAAGTTTCTTCACCCATGCCCAAGCGTTCCCTGCCCAGTGCAATTCAGACTTGTGGGTAGACATGGACTCTAATATATTTTCACTGCCTTAATTTTCTTATCCTGAACTAATGTTGCTTCAGTCACACATCTTGTACTTATAGGGAAAGGAAATTGTAAGTAGAAACTGCACATTTCATTCCCTCACAAGTCATTTTCTGTGGCACACTAACTTCAAGCATTCTGAACTCAGGAATAAGGAGACAGAACAATATTATGAATCTAAATTGTAAGACATTTTCCCTCTGATTGTCATATGATGATCTTTCATTAAATGTCAGGGTAAAGTACAGAAATTAAGGTAGTTTACCAAGAGTGGTGAGGAAGTAAGATCTTCCACATGACTGTCACTTCCCACACACTTCCCCTATAAATATGAGGGTGGAGAGAGAAGTTCATGTTAGAATATGCATTCATTCTTTTCCTTTATTTCAGTCTTTAAAATAATACTTTCAAGATCTAGCTGGAGTACGATTCCTGTTGCCTGTTAACTCGATTTAGTTAATTTGAACATTAAAGCTTGAAGATTACCTAGAGAACCACAGGGGCATGAGGAACAGTGGAAAAGACTTGTGGAAAAGTTACTATTCTTTTTTATATGTTCAAAACAGCTAGGGCAAGAGGAGAGAGAGCAGCAAGAATGACTGAAGGAATAAGGAAGCCACACTGCCTGTCAACCATACCCCAAGAGAACAGGTATTCTCTATCTACATATGTGGTCTATATGCAAACAGGTAGCTCTTATGCTATGTTTCACAGCCATTAAGAAACTTGAAAAGATATATTAAGTATGAGTAATAGTCATTCCTTTAATGCCAGTTGTAATGTCCAGACCATGAAATTATGCAGCTCTTTCAAGTATCGTAAAAAGGCTATTAAATGTATAGGCAAGAACAAATTAGAAGAGACTTTAAGGAGCATGGCTCAAAGCCCTCCTCGGAAGAAATAATGTTTTACGGCATCCCCAGAGTTGGTATTTTTAACCAATAGTTCCCTCTCTTCTCTAAGCATAATTTTCCACATCTGTACAAAGCTATGATGGGATTAAGCCAATGTTTCTCAAAAATGTGCTGCACAAAACATCTGCATCAAAATCACCTAAGTGAGGATTTGTTAACGTTAAGATTCATGAGTCCCTCCCAAGATCCAAGGAATCAAAAATTCTGAGACTGGGACCCAGGAATATATATTTTCAACAGAGCTCCTTTCTCTCTCACCCCAGATAGTTCTCATATATACTTAGTAAGCTGGAAAGATACTCTACCTCATGTGTCATTATGTTTACATTGTTACCTTTTTTAAACTATGCTTTCTTCCCAATTTTATCTGTGTACACCCTGCCTGTGTTTCTAGGCTCAGCTCAAAAGCAGCTTCGTTTCCAAAACCTCCCTTATCCATTTCTCAGATGCCAGCTTCACTATTGCTAGGAACAGGATATGGAAAGGCTTCAGTGCTGGGATAGAGGGAAGGGCTGTGTTCTCTGGGATGGAGCTCAAGGAAGGGCTCTGATGTTTGCACTGAACTTCCATGCTTGAGTTTATTCATTTGAGTTTCGTTTGCTATAAGAGCTTTAACATGTGTAAACAACTAACTAGGCCACTTGTATCGAGCTTCTAATTGGTAAGAACACTGAATTACAAACATTCAGCAACTATAGCTGGGAATTTTGTTATTCATTTAAGGATGGAAGAATAGGAATCAAAAGAAGACTAAAAGACTCCCAAATAGACAACTACATATATATAGTAAAAGAGAGAAGTAATGTCCAATAAGGAACTTTTTCTTGCCCTGTGGGAAATAATGGGGAATTCCCTCATTGATAATATGCAGGTAGAAGCCAGCAGTGGAAGAGGGGAGCTTGTGCGAGTTGTAAGGTTTGCTTACATTCACATTTTGCAACTTCATTAGGTGAAAGACAATAAATCAGTGTTTCTTAAAGTGTGGTCCAGAAGCACGTGCATCAGAAAATAAAAGAGCCTATTAAAGATGCAGATTCTTATTAATTATAATCTCTAGGGATCAGGACCCAATGATCAGCTTTTAAGAATACCACCACCAGATGAACTTCCTCTCTAGTTTCAACACTTCACTATTCTAGTTTGTCATCATACTAATTCTTGAGGCTTTAAAAGAAGTACAAGCCATGAGAAAGAGGTCTTAATTAGGAGATAACTGAGGCTCAGTGCAGAATCCCAATCTCTCTACTATGTTAGAGAGATTCCGGTAAGACCAAAAATCAGGAATCATCAAATCCTGAAAGGTTTACTTTCAGGCCCTTTCCCACTCACCTGTTAACATTTTCAAACAAAAACAGAAGAAAAAGATGTCTCAAAGACTTTCCACCTTTGTTAATTCTGCGGGAATAGCAAAGTGCCACTGCTTATTTTTCTTGAGACCCTCAATTGTCTTATTAATAGCCTCTCATATATAATAAAATTGTCAAGCCCAGACTCCTCTGTGGACATTGCTGATTTACGCCAGCAGATTCATCTGTACCCATAGATTTACAGGAAAACTATATCCCCAACTCTGGCTTCATTATTAGTTATGAAACCAGGTCTAATACTCCCAATGCCTTCCAGAGCCTGTTTTACTGAACTAAGAAATCACTCCAAATCAGTACATATAAGGTGAGGCAAACAACATAGAAGATCATCTGAGTAATTCAATGTAAAAACAAATATATTTACTTCACATAGCCATACATGTGGTTGACTAGTATGAAGTATATTTTCAGATGCCCAAGGAAGTTTCTAAAGAGAAATGCAGAAGGACAGTACATTAGAGTTCTTTTCAATTAGAGACATAATTTGTTCTAATGTGCTGATGCCCTATAATTTGCAGACAGTTCCATGCAGTGATGGGACAACATTCCCAGCAATAATGATAATCTTAAAAGCCAGTGTAAAGATCTCTGCCATATCTATTCATCTATCCATGCATTCAACAATTATTTATTCTACTACTCCCTAAGTCCTGCTCTAGATGCCATGATACAGCAATGAGTGAAACAGATAAAGTGGCTGCCCTCAGGGGGCTTATATTCTAGTGGGGGAAATTGACAATAAATATGAAGAAAAAGAAATAATTTCAGATAATACATTCTACAACAAAATTAAAAAGATTAATAAAGCAGAGTGAATGGGGGATTGGGAAACTATACTGGGTGGTTACAAAAGTCTTCCTTGAGGAGGTAACACTTGAATTGAAACATGAATAACAAGAAGGAGACACCAACAGGAAGGTCTAGGTCAAAGGGAGAGGGAACAGCAAATGCTAAACCATGAAGTCAGAAAGAGCTTGTTCTGGCTGAGGAATAACAAGAAAGCTAACATGGTTGTAACAGAGAGAAGAAGGGGGAGAGTGGCTGGAGATGAGGTCAGTTAAGTAGGCAGAACCTTATTGTTTAGGGTTCTATAGGCTATGGCGAGGAGTGTATAGTTTATTCTAAGTGCAATGGGAAGGCAAAGAGCCTGTGTGGACTGATGGGAAGCATGATACCTGAAGATACATTTGCTTTCTTATTGGTAACAATAGCTATCGTATATCAAGCCACTACCATGTGCTTAATTCCCGTCGAAAACATCTTGTTTAAACCTCTCAACAACCCTGTAAAGTGAAACTGTTCCCAGATAAGGCAATGGAAACTTAGGGTTCACCTAAAGTCACATAGCTAATAAAGTGTGAAACCAGGATGTCTATCTGATTTCAAAGTCAAAGGCTATTAATCACTACACAAAGTGAGATTTATTGTTAAACCAAAGTATACCTAGTAGGAGTAACCATGTAAGTTATTTATGAAGAGCTTACTATATGCAAGGCACTAAGTGGAACTCAATTAACTTAACTGTTACCCTATGGAATAGATACTATTATTATGCCATTTTGGAATGAGTAAATTGTAGGTGAGACAGGCTAAGGCCCAAAATTCAAACGTAGATCCTTCTGATTCCAAAACCTATACCAATAGTATTTTCCCCAATACCAAATGTCAATTGTCTCTAGGATTATTTTAATTCAAATGTTAGCCTAGTTAGGACACTTGTCACAATCCTGCTCCTTTAAGCATAGTCAGCAAGAGCACTGGAGGGACAGCAGATATCTTATAATCAAAACTGAAATTGACTAGAAGGTGAGGCAACATTTGCAAGCTAGCTCTCTTCTCTGGGTCCTTTGCAGCCAGAAAAAACTACCTATCTGTATGAGAACAGGAAGCTGCAAGATTTTTGTGTATGTCTGTGTCTGAGGGACAATGACTCTTTTCTCTTAGCTAAGAATAGAAAAGAAACGACTTGATAGGTTTGTAATGTCCATAGGGATGCTAAGATTCAAGCATCCAATGTGTGCCCTGAACAACCTCTGGTATCTACTCTTCTCTGCGTGACTAACAGTGTCTGGGACTTTTAATGACCTCCTTCTATTAGGGAAAAGGAAGAGGAAGGATAGCTAGTCTGAGGATGTTTTATAAGTGAAACATTTAAAGTGAACATTACTTAAACATTGGAAAACACCAAACAATGGAATATTATTCAGCCGTAAAAAAGAATGAAGTACTGATACCTGCTGCAGCATGAATGAACCGGAAAACATTATGCTGTGAAATAAGCCAGACACAAAATGCTCCATATATTTTTCCATTTATATGAAATGTCCAGACAGGTCAATTCCATAGAGACAGAAAGAAGATTAGTGGTTGTCAAGTACTGGGACACGTAGGGGAAATACAGAGTGACTGGCAATGGGTTTGAGTTTTTTTTGTGGTAGGGATGCTGATAAAATATTCTGAAATTAAATAGTGGTGATAGCTGTACAACATTGTGAATATACTAAAACCACACTGAATTTTATACTTAATGTGAATTTTATAATATGTGAATTATATCTCAATAGAGCTATTATAAAAAGTATATACTTGGGGAGATAATATAAATAGTATTTAATATGAACTATATATTGTCAACATCCATACAAGTCTTAGAAGCTGTCTAGGCAAAATCATTTATGGTGATTAGGACCCAGACCTCACAGAAACTCAACCCTATTGATAAGTTTTCTTTTCCTCTTTGTGCTTCTCTTTTTCTTTAATGTCCTAATAAGGATTCTTCTTTCAATTTCTCAAGAATAAAAGAAATTGAGAGGTTCAATACTCAGGGAGAAAGAGGACTATTATTTTAAATCTGTTGGTAGACTCTGGTGCTGGGCATTTATTTGCTAACATTCGAGTTAGAAGAGATGAAGAGAAAAGTATAGATCTGACTGAACATTTTGGACCCTCAACTTTTTCATGCTGGAAAAAACATTGAAAGGCACTACTCATAGTATTTGTGATGATAATTGCATTTGTGATTATAATTAAAATAGCAGCTATTGTTTGAATACTTACTTTGTGCCAGGCACTATATTAACTGCTTTAAGTACATTTTCAAATTTACTCCTCCCAAGTATCCTGTGAGGCAGGTACTACTATTTACTCCATTTGACAGATGAGAAACCAGAGACACAGAAAGTGTAAGCAACTTACTCCATGTCAAAAATCCGTGTTGGGACCAGAATAGAAGCCTAGCCAGTCCTATAGTTCTGGTCCTTAGCCAGTACACTATATACTACTTACCAGTAGCAGCAGTGATAATCATAGTAATATTGGCTAAAATGTGCTGAGCACCTGCTTCTTACCAGATAGCCTATTAGGTAGGTGCTAATATTAATCTCCATTTGGTAGGTAAAGAGACAGAGGCATGGGGAGACTTGGTAACCTGTCCAAGGGCATAGGGTGACCAACCTTCCTAGAAAGTAGCAGACTATAGAATTAAATTTAGGTGGTCACTAAACTCTGCTACCTCCTTTTCTGACATTTTGGTCCTAAGCACACATATAAGGGGAGATTCAGTATCCGCCTAACCCAACTCTCTAGTCAGTTGCATTCATCATCCAGCCTGCTCTAACCTGTGAAATCAACCAATGTAGGTGCCTGACTGGTACCTCTCATTCCTCTCTGCACACCAGGGGCTGCTCTCTGTGCCACCCTAGTTCTTCTGACCTATCTGTGGAAGAGAAGATTTTTTTCCTTCAAACATAAATCATGCAGTAGTAAGTGCACTGACCAGCCTTTGAGTTATACAAAGGCAGCCTTGGCATTTCTCTTTTCACGTATTTTGCACAACAGAGAGCAAGAGGGACAGGCAAATCCTCACTGCCTAGAAGCTGCAACAGGAGTTTTACAGGCTTCTCATCTAATTAAGAAAATGTTGGATTTTTCAGAGTCTTTGGTCTGAAGTACATTCGTTTTATTCATTGAAAAAGGCTTTCCAAAATGAGGCATTAAATAAAAGTGCTGATTGAATATCACCTTATGTAATTAGAAAATAAAAATGAATCTAATAATAAATTTTTAAATAATACTACCCTTCACACAAAATAAATTTCTTTTTTTCCCCTTATATATGCATGCAGATCTGTATAACCTATTTTAGCGCAAATATGTTTTAAGGATAATGTTACAATCTCTCTTGTCAGATGTAAATATTAAATATGTTCTGACATCAGGACATAGTCAGTGCCAAAGTAGGGATTCTAAGGACAATGAGGAAAAGGCTAGACAGTGATCTGAGCCTGGGAATAGTAGTTGGAGGCATAAATCCCCTATTGTTGCTAAAATCAACGTAAGTGAATGAAGGTTCTAGGATCTAGAAAGTCAAAAAGAATGAAACAGCTAAGTCTCTATAGTCTGGATTCCAAGAAGTCTGATAGGCAAAAAAAAAAAAAAAAAAACAAAACCCCACAAAAATAAGATTTTCAATTAGATTAAAGCTGGGATAGAGTTTCATTTCCACAGAGGTCCCAGACACACACACACACACA
>CAUYLG010024873.1:0-11095 GCA_963573385.1 Cacajao melanocephalus
GCGCGCCCAGCTGCGGGATCACACCCACGGACGCCCCTCCCCGCGCCTGGCTGAGGTGGGGCTCAGGCCGGCTCCGCAGACACCCACTCCCCACAGCCGGCTCAGCCCCATGCCCGGAGCACGCACGCCCCGGCACACCCCCGCCACACGCTCCTCCGGGCGAACCCGCGCTCGGAGACCAGGGCCAGGCCTAAAGTTCCGCGGCCCGCAGCCATCGGACGCGGAGCGGCCAGCGGGGAGGTCCCGCGGCGGACAGAGACCGCCGACGGTCTGACGGACGGGCAAGTAAGCGGACGGGACTTCCACAAAAAGACAGCGACTACCACAAAGAGCAGCCAGCGGCCGCCGCGAAAAAGTGCGCCTGCGCGGAACGGGCGCGAACTACACCTCCCGGGAGACTTTGCGCCGCGCAGGCGTTGGACTACGTTTCCCAGAGGGTGGGCGGGGACGTGCTTGCGTCCGGACGCCGACTCGTATGTAGCACAGCCTTCTGGGAAATGTAGTTCCCGGGCCCGCAGCCGGGAGCTCGGGCACCCACTGGCTCTGGCACCCGCTATACTCTTGCGGGCAAACGTCGCTGTGTTACCTTGATGTGCGGACCAGTGTAGGGCCGCTGCATAGGTGTCTATTTGAGAAGATATTAGGAGGGCGGTGCCCAGGGACTAGGAATTATCCTGTCAGTTCTTCCGTGTCTCCAAATGGAGTTCGTCCACGTCTCCCACTTCTGTCTGCAGGAAAGATTCAAGCCCTGGCTCTGGGGGTGGTGGGCCTGGCCTCGAGGGGTTTTCCAGAAGCCCTGCCCCCACTCCTCCTTCTGGAGCCACACATCTGAGGCTCACGGGCGGGGTCTCCAGAGTTGGGAGAGCCCTGTCCACAGTTCACCCTCAGGGCGGGAAAAGAAGGTCTGGGTGGCGGCCCAGTCGTGGCACAGGGCTCTGCCATGAACACAGTGATGACGCCAGCGACAGGAACAGCGAATATGTGCTGAGCACCAACCCCACACCAGGCCTACTTCAAGAACCTGACGTGCATTTTCTGGCAGAATGCTCACTGCAATCCAGGGAGGTTTGTTAACTATTACTATCCCATTTGGGAGATGAAGAAGTTGTGGTACAGGTGGGTGGGGTCACGTGTCCCAAGTCACACAGCCAGGAGTAGGAGTCCAGCACCGAAGTGTATTGCCACATTCCTACCGAGAGGTGGTCTGGGGTGGGGCAGGGTGGCGCACACTCGGAACCCTTTAGCCTCCCACCTTGACCGCAGCTTAGGCTTGGCCACGGGCTCTCGCTTAACACCTGTGTCCACTGCCCACATCAGCACAGCTGTGCCCGGACCTCCTCTGGCCAGTGCAGCGCCCGTGTTTGATTTTGTTTTGAGTCTGGATCTCACTCTGTCGCCCAGGCTGGAGTGCAGTTGCACCATCACGGCTCACTTCAGTCTCAACCTCTTGGGCTCAAACTATCCTCCCACCTCAGCCTCCCGAGTAGCTGGGACTACAGACATGCACCACCACGCCCGGTTAATTTTTGTATTCGGCGCCCATTTTTAATAGCAACCCCGGACAGGAGCCTTGGTGGGATGTGGAACTGTTGATTACACAGTGTATGAGTCTTTTTCTACGTGTGTAAGTTTGTGTATGTATCTCACAGGTGTAGGTGTTTGCTGTTGCCTCACATTTCTTATGTGTTTCCGTCTGGGCGTGCCTCTGGGAAACAAGTGTGTACATGCACCTGTGCACGGGTGACTGTATATGTGAGGCTGTATATGGCCACTGTCTCAACAGTTCTGGAGTCTGGGTGTGTGTTTGTGTGCAGGCTTATGTACGTGAGACAGGAATGTGTACCTGGGAGTGGAACTTGTGTGCGTGGTGTGCTTGCTGATGAGTCTAATGTGATTATCTGTTGGCATCTGGGTATTGACTAATAGGTTGGGTCTGAGTCTTTCTGTATAAGTGTGCATGTGTACCTGTGTGCCTCACTGTGTTTACACAGGTCCGAATGTATGACTGGCGTATCTGTGCATGTGACCCTCTGTGTGTTCATCTCTATAGACTGGATGGTTGGCAGTATCATCTATGTCTGGTTGCCTGAGTGTGTTCTGTGTGATAGTGAGTAGATGCCTTATACACGTGACTACGGATGGCATCTTGTTCAAATGAATCTGTAGACTTATGTGTGTGTGCTTCTCCCAGAATTCTAGTTTGTGTGAGATGGTATGCACCTCTCTTTGTTGGTGGGGCAGCAGACCTCGCAAGTCTAGTTGTGCTGTGTGCTAGTTGTGGTCGTGTGTGCCTGCATGTGTTCTTCTGTATTCCACTCTGTGTTGACTCACAGGGATCAACAGCATCAGCATGTGCATCCTTGTGTACATGTGTATGTCACTGTGGGCCTCATGGATCCTCTGTATCTGTAGGAATGCCAGTGTGAGCCCAGAGATTGTACATTGAGTGCTCTGTCACCGGCGTCTCTGCCCAAGTACGAAGGCTATAGGGACAGGGATGTGTCCAGACTGAAGGGAAGAGTGGAAGGGAGGATGCCGTCATTATTGCTGCTGACTATAGACTTCTGAGGCTGGGAAAGGCATCTACAGCAAGACCATTTAGCCTAAGATTCTCACTTACATTAGGAGAAGTCCCAGGTCATTTCTGATTCCTAGTTCTCTGATTCCTTAATTCTCAAAGGATGACCAGCAGGGATGTGTAAATGACCAGTGAAATATGGATATATATATATATGCCCTTTTTTCCCCCTGAGATGGAGTCTCCCTCTGTCACCCACGCTGGAGTGAAGTGGGGTGATTTTGGCTGACTGCAACCTCTGCCTCCCAGGTTCAAGCAATTCTTCTGCCTCAGCCTCCTAAGTAGCTGGGACTACAGGTGCCTGCCACCATGCCCAGCTAATTTTTGTATTTTTGGTAGAGATGGAGTTTCACTATGTTGGCCAGGCTAGTCTTGAACTCCTGACCTCATATGATCTGCCCACCTCAGCCTCCCAAAGTCCTGAGACTATAGGTGTGAGCCACCATGCCTGGCCTATATATGCCATTTTAAAAGCAAAAAAGCATTTTTAAAGTGGAAGATTTTATTTTATTTTGAGACAGAATCTCGCTCTGTCATCCAGGCTGGAGTGCAGTGGCACAATCTCAGCTCACTGCAACCTCTGCCTCCCAGGTTCAAGCGATTCTCCTGCCTCAGCCTCTTGAGTAGCTGGGATTACAGGTGCGTGCCACCACGTCCAGCTGATTTTTGTATTTGTAATAGAGAAGGGATTTCACCATGTTGGTCAGGCTGGTCTTGAACTCCTGACCTCATGACCTGCCCATCTCGGCCTCCCAAAGTGCTGGGATTACAGGCGTGAGCCACCGTGCCCAGCTGGAAGATTTTTTTTTTTGTATGGTTTTTGTTTGTTTGTTTGTTTGTTTAGATGGAATCTCACTCTGTCATCCATGCTGAAGTGCAGTGGCACGATCTTGGCTCACTGCAACCTCTGCCTCCTGGGTTCAAGTGATTCTTGTGCCTCAGCCTCCTGAGTAGGTGGGACTGCAGGCACACACCACCATGCCTAGATAATTTTCGTGTGTGTGTGTGTGTGTGTTTTTGGTAGAGACGGGGTTTTACCATGTTGGCCAGGCTGGTCTCAAACTCCTGAGCTCGGGTGATCTGCCTGCCTTGGCCTCCCAAAGTGTTAGGATTACAGGTGTGAGCCACTGTGCCTGGCCTAAAGTAGAAGATGTTATTTTTTATTTTATTTATTTATTTATTTTTAATTAATTTTTTTTTTTTAAGACGGGGTTTCACCATGTTGGTCAGGCTGGTCTTGAACTCCCGACCTCAGGTGATCCCCCCGCCTTAGCCTCCCAGAGTGCTGGGATTACAGGCGTGAGCCACCGCGCCCCGCCAAAGTAGAAGATGTTAAAGACCAAAACACAATAATGTCTCACTACATTAAATACTTGGTGTTACAACTGAAAAAATATTTTATTTTTATTTATTTATTTACTTAGTTACTTAGAGACAGTGTCTTGCTCTGTGGCCCAGGCTGGAGTGCAGTGGTGCGATCTTGGCTCACTGCAACATCGGCCTTCCTGGCTCAAGCGATCCTCCCACCTCAGCCTCCAGAGTAGCTGGAACAACAGGGGCATTCCACCATTCCCAGCATGTAGCACATTCTTCTGGGAAATGTAGTAGAGACAGGGTTTTACCATGTTGGTCAGGCTGGTCTCGAACACCTGACCTCATGATCCGCCCACCTCGGCCTTTTGTTATTTTTTCTAGAGACAAGTTTTCACTATGTTGGCCAGGCTGGTGTCAAACTCCTGAGTTCAAGAGATCTGTCCGTGTTGGCTTCCCAAAGTGCTGGGGTTACAGGCATGAGCCACAGCACCTGGCCTGAGAAAATATTTTTAATACCTGTTCCAGCCCTGAGACAGTGGCTCACATCTGTAATCCCAACACTTTGGGAGACCGAAGTGGATGGATTGCCTGAGCTCAAGAGTTTGAGACCAGCCTGGGCAACATGGTGAAACCCCGTCTCTACTAAAAATACAAAAATTAGCCGGGCATGATGCTGTATGCCTGTAATCCCAGCTACTCAGGAGACTGAGGTGGGAGGATGGCTTGAACCCAGCAGTCGAGGCTGTGGTGAGCCATGATTGTGCCACTGTACTCCAGCCTGGGGAACAGAGCAAGACCCCGTGTCAAACAAACACCTGTTCCGATAATCACAACGTGGTTTGTATCAGACAGACTCTCTTGCCAATAACAATTCAAAACTTGCACAGAGAAATAGATCTCAGAAGAAAGCAGTAGTTTTAATGGGCTGATGATACAGAGGTCAGAGTTTGGGACCTCCAAAGTGTTTCTAAGTTGAAAAGCAAAGTCCAGGAATAGAGACAGTCAAATCGGGGTAAGCCTGAGAATTTGAATAAAAACTTCTTTCAAATCCTTGGATGCCTCCTAATGGTATAAGATTCCAGGAAACCCAAGAGAAAGCATTAACAGGAAATGAAAAAGCCCAGTGATTTCCATAGACTTTGGCATTCGAATCCCAACAAGGGATCTCTTAAATATTCATGTGTTGCACTGGCTCCCCCTAAAGGTTCCTGCCTTAGTGTTAAGGACTATAGGTCAAGGCTGAGGGTTTCACCCTAGGAGGAAAGGCAAAACTAAAATACACCTATGTTAAAAAGCCTAAAATGACTCTTCCACAGGATCAAGGTGAGCAATTTGGCCAGGCGTGGTGGTTTGCACCTGTAAACCCAGCACTCTGGGAGGCCAAGGTGGGAGGATCCCTTGAGCCCAGGGGTTTTGAGACCAGCCTGGGCAACATGGCAGAATGCTGTCGTACATGAAATGCACAAATTAGCCAGGAGTGGTGGCATGCACCTGCAGTACCAGCTAGTGGTGGTAAAGGTGGGAGGATCTTTTGAGCCCAGCAGGTCAAGGTTGGAGGTTATAGTGAGCCGTGATCATATCATGCCACTACACTGGGTGACAGAGCAATACCCTGTCAAAAAAAAAAAAAAAAAAAAAAAAAAAAAAAAAGGATGAGAAATTTAACTGCCTGCCTGAATGAAACTCAAGTCTCTTTAGAGGAAGATTACAGAACAGAATTTCTTCAAAGCATCATCCACAATGGCCAATAGGAATATAAAAAATTACTGGATGTGCAAAAAACAGAAAAGTATGACCCATAATTAAGACAAAAAATACTATATGGGCAAACCCACACATTGCTTAGATGATGGAATGAGCAAAGTGTTTAACATAACCATTGTAAATATATTAATGAATTTATAAGAAAAGAAAGGCAAACAAGTGAGTGAATGGGGAATTTCAGCAGAGAAATGGCCTTAAAAAGAACCAAATTGTCCTTTGTAGGGACATGGATGAATCTGGAAACCATCATTCTCAGCAAACTGACACAAGAACAGAAAAACAAACACTGCCTGTTCTCACTCAGAGGTGGGAGTTGAACAATGAGAACACATGGACACAGGGAGGGGAGCATCACACACTGGGGTCTGTTGTCGAGGGAATAGGGGAGGGACAGCATGGGCTAGGGAGGTTGGGGAGGGATAACATGAGGAGAAATGCTAGAAATAGGTGACGGGGGGATGGAGGCAGCAAACCACATTGCCATGTATGTACCTATGCAACAATCCTGCATGTTTTGCGCATGTATCCCAGAACCTAAAGTGCAATAAAATATATATATATGTAAAAAAGATGAAATACCAGTAAGATACTTCCTTATATGAATGTTGTGAGGCTTAGAGTGTCCAGTACACAGTCAGCACTCAGTCAGTGCAGCTGTAGAGACATAGCGTGGACCCTGGTGGCCCAGCAGTCTCAATCCTGATGTCTTCTGACCTAAGATTGATGGGAAAGTACAGATGAAAGAGCTGGTTGAGGAGGTGTTGATAACACAGAGTTTTTTACAGAGTATCCTCAGAGGGTTACATGCTCCTTTTTGTCAAATCCGAATCTTTTTTTTTTTTCCAATATGAAGCCATATAATCATTCAAGGACTCAACATGATGTCACAAGTTTAAAACATGCCAGTTCCTCTCTTATGTTCTGCCAATTTTTCTTAAATGAGAATATGAGCGCATGTGCACATGTATACACACATGTGTGTCTTTGTGTATGTAAAATGCTTGGGATAAAAAACGATGGATCAAATTTTGCCTGGCATGGCATAGCAGTTTCACCTCTGGTATCCTCTAAGCATTTAACCAAATGGACTTTAACTGGTTTACTTCAATTCTATTTTTATTTTCATAGTCATTTAAATGTATGGGAAGCCAACTCTTTCAATGAGACATTTTGTCATTAAAACATGTTATTTAGTTTAACCACATGGGCCCGGCTTCAGCAACATTGAGGACTGTGAAGAGGGTTCTGAGCGGCTGTTCCCTCATGACCTGACCGCAGCAGTGACCCACCAGCTTGCGATGCACACAAACTGAAACAGGCAGGGTAGGCAGCCCAGGGTGTCTGCACAGTGGTCTTGGCATCTCCACCTCAGGATGCCAGCTCCTGGCCCTCCCTGCTTGCATTTGGTGGCCCTTGGCCCTGGCCTATCATGTGGCACAAGAGCCCTTCTGGCCCACATCACCCTGTGTACTGATTAGGCAGGAATCAGCAAATCCGTTGAGTGCATATTTAATGTGACACAGATGTGGGACATACTGCAGATCTTTCTGCTTTACAAATTTTCAGCTTTTTGCATTTCATCAGTGTTGCTTATTATTTACAGAATGTAACTTGAGACGTCAGAACAGATTGTAATTTTTAAAAAGGTTTGGGGGGGTGGGGCCACAGGGGATCTGGGAGAAAAAATCCAGTAGTGTGGAATGCTGTTCGCTGTCCAGACCAAACAAACCAGTTTGCCAAGGGTTGATGGACTATGACAATCAGTCCAATTCATGTTAACACTGGCAGCACTTAATTAAAAGGCAGCTTGACCTTCTTATCACCAAATAAAGAATAATCTTTTGTTACCAGGTTGACTGTCGCAGCACCAGGCAGAAATGTACCCCTTGTAGAGGCACTGAAGGGCACCACCAAGCTGCCAGCTCGTGTCCTGCCTCTTTCCTGTCCACAGAGAAAGGTTACCACTGAACCCAGACACGTGGATATTCTTGCCTCGTGCCTGCTATGGCTTTACACCCAGGCACTGTGGCAAGAGGCGGAACAAAGAGAAGTCTCTTCCTTTGCCTAAAAATCCAGGATACTCTCAAGGGCATTGGAATGATGGGCCAGGGCCAGTTTGACACAAGTTCAAGGGGAAGCTGCCATCTCTTGCTTCTAGAGGGGCAGATGTGGCTAGAGGTGGCCCTGGCGTCTGAGAAAGCTCAGCCATAGGTTACATTTGAGGACAGAGCACCAGCTCTTCAGGAGGAAGATGAGGAGTAGCGGCTGATTGGTTGCTTCCTTCATGCATCTAGTTCTAAAGAACCTAAAACAGGTCCAAAATAAGAGCCATATCGTAAAAATCCTTTGAAGAGAGTTCTCCTTGGGATGTGAGCTAGTGCGGTGACCTGATCCCTTGGCCAGACGGTTCTAAGCTGTTGAAGTTCTGAGTGTCAACTGTCCACAGGGAGCCAGGCTCCTGAGGAGCCGCCAGGATTTCAAGCCCCACTGTTCTTTTCCTTCCTGGAAAAGTGCAGACGGTGCATGTTCCCCTGAGGCCACCAGGCAGCTCTCCAGTTGCCCTCTGGGTGAACGTGACCCAGGTCAGTACCTTTCTAGTGCCCCCCGCCCCCGCACGTTGGAATGATCAGGATTCCTATACTCCAGGGGTTCTTGAGTTGTTACCAACACCCTGCCTTTCTCTGGCTCAGATTTGGAGGAGGAGTTCCACCACACACTGCCGCTTCTTCACCTCCTGGGCTTCAGAAGCAGCAGCTCTGAAGAGCTCAGTCTTGTAGGGGCCTGTCTGCTCCTTTATCATATGTCCTGAGCAGTGTCTCAGCACCTGGCACCATTCTGAGTGCTGAGGTGTGACCATGCACAGAAGAGACAAGAATCCCTGGGTTTGCATGGCTTTCCTCAACACCTGTGTTTCCAGCCATGGCCTGGGTTCAGAAGAGTCCCCTTCCCTGGAAGAGATGAGTGGCTGGAAGGAGAGCATGTCACTGGCTCCCCTGAGACCCTCCCAAGAGCCTCAGTTTCTCTCTCTACCACCTGAAGTCTAACTGCAGGGGCTGAAACAGATTCTCTTTAAAAACGCGTGAATGTGGTGACCGCATAAGCTTTCATTCTCATGAGTTGTTCATTTCTGTGTCCCTAGCACTTTTTGAAGCATCTGCTCATGTTGCCCCTTTCTTTCCCTCCTCATCCTCCTCCATTCTTTCTGTTTGATAGTAGAAGGAGGTATAAAACCTCCAGGCTGAGTGAACAGGTGGTCTTGAAAAAGGAAACAAATCACAAAGCAGGTCCACCCTGGGGGCTGGAGCATCCCCATATCTGCTTGGCTTTGGTCATCGAAAGAGGCCCTGGGGGAGGGGCTCCAGGGCTTCCCAGTGGAGAGGTGACAGTAAGGACACACGCCTCCCCACTTCAGTCAAGACAGCTTCATTTTCAGCACTGGTATGTGCTAAGATTGTGTTACAAACTTCATTTGCAGAAAGTGTTTTACCCCTGAAATTTTCTTTTGAAAGCACCTACTGTGAGTTTTATTAATGTCACTTTTCTAAAACTTCATTAATTGCAATTCTAAGAATTTGATATCTGGTATAATTCATTGAGCTGCTAGTTCGATTCGCTGTAGCTCTTTTTAAGAAGCTCTGTCAGGCAATAGGATATGGATGGGAGTGGGTCAGGTGAGTAAAGCTTTAAGAAGTAGTTTCTTTAGAAAACACCTCTGTACCCAACATGTGATGTGCTCCTTATGAGTCATTCAGACAGATTCAGGAAATCTTGTCCCCCAGGGTGCTCTGTCAAGATAAAACTTTAAATACTGCGGTTTTGCATTTTGGTATTTTAAATGGACTTGACACCCAATAATTCTGAATAGAGACAGGAAAGAAGGAGATGATTAACTCTTACAAGCACCTACTATGTGCCAGGCACTATGCTACACACTCTTCATATTTTATCTCAACATTATCAACTGAGTAGGTATTAAGTTCTCGCCTATTGATAAGGAAAGTGAGGCTAAGAACAATCTAGTAACTTCTTCAGTATTGCCGAACTAGTAAGTGACTGGTTTTCAGCCTGTGTTTGTGGTTTTTCAGTCTATGTTCCTTTATACTACCTTGTTATTTATATACATATATATACATATACGTATACATATATATAAAGAACAAGGTAGTATGTGTGTGTGTGTGTGTGTGTGTGTGTATATATATATAAAATTTTATTGCACTTTAGGTTCTGGGGTACATGTGCAGAACATGCAGGATTGTTGCATAAGTATATACATGGCAATGAGGTTTGCTGCCTCCATCCCCCCGTCACCTATATCTGGCATTTCTCCCCATGTTATCCCTCCTCAACCTCCCTAGGCCATGCTGTCCCTCCCCTATTCCCCCGACAACAGACCCCAGTGTGTGATGCTCCCCTCCCTGTGTCCATGTGTTTTCATTGTTCAACTCCCACCTCTGAGTGAGAACAGGCAGTGTTTGTTTTTCTGTTCTTGTGTCAGTTTGCTGAGAATGATGGTTTCCAGATTCATCCATGTCCCTACAAAGGACATGAACTCATCATTTTTTATGGCTGTGTGGTATTCCATGGTATATGTGCCACATTTTCCTTGTCCAGTCTATCACAGATGGGCATTTGGGTTGGTTCCAGGTCTTTGCTATTGTAAACAGTGCCACAATAAACATACGTGTGCATGTGTCTTTATAATAGAATGATTTATAATCCTTTGGATATATACCCAGTAATGGGATTGCTGGGTGAAACGGAATTACTATTTCTAGGTCTTTGAGGAATTGCCACACTGTCTTCCACAATGGTTGAACTAATTTACACTCCCACTAACAGTGTAAAAGTGTTCCTATTTCTCTACATCCTCTTCAGCATCTGTTGTATCCAGATTTCTTAATAATTGCCATTCTAACTGGCGTGAGATGGTACCTCAATGTGGTTTTGATTTGCATTTCTCTAATGACCAGTGATGATGAGCATTTTTTCATGTTTGTTGGCCTCGTAAATGTCTTCTTTTGAAAACTGTCTGTTCATATCCTTCGCCCACTTTTGAATGGGTTTGTTTGTTTTTTTTTTTCTTGTAAATCTGTTTTAGTTCTTTGTAGATTCTGGATATTAGCCCTTTGTCAGATGGGTAGATTGCAAAAATTTTTTCTCATTCAGTTGGTTGCTGGCTCACTCTAATGATTGTTTCTTTTGCTGTGCAGAAGCTCTGAGGTTTAATTAGATACCATTAGATACAAATGGTATCTAATTTTGTTGCCAATGCTTGTGGTGTTTTAGTCATGAAGTCCTTGCCTATGCCTATGTCCTGAATGGTTTTGCCTAGGTTTTCTTCTAGGGTTTTTATGGTGTTAGGCCTTATGTTTAAGTCTTTAATCCATCTGGAGTTAATTTTAGTGTAAGATGTCAGAAAGGGGTCCAGTTTCTGCT
>CAUYLG010024874.1:0-49555 GCA_963573385.1 Cacajao melanocephalus
TTTTTTTTTTTTTTTTAAATCTAGGCTGGGCACGGTGGCTCACACTTGTAATCCCAGCACTTTGGGAGGACAAGATGGACAGATTGCTTGAGCTCAAGAGTTGGAGACCAATCTGGCCAACGTGGCAAAACCCTGTCTCTACAAAAAATACAAAAAATTAGCTGGGCATGGTGGCGTGCACTTGTGGTCCCAGCTACTCGGGAGGCTGATATGGGAGGATCGCCTGAGCCCAGGAAGTTGAGGTTGCACCACTGCGCTGCAGCCTGGGTGATAAGAGTGAGACGGTCTCAAAAGAAGAAGAAGAAACCTTGTACCCATTAGTGGTCACTCTCCATTTTCCCCACACTTCCGGTCTCTTAGCAGCCACCAGCCTGCTTTGTGTCTGTAGGGATCTGCTCGTTGGGCACGTTTTGTAGAAACAGAAGTATGCAATCCATGGCCTTTTGTAACTGGCCTCCTTTACTTAGAGCGTTTTCAACATTCATCCAGGTTGTAGCGTAGCTGAGTGCTTCATTCCTACATGGATACACCGTGTTGTGTTGATCCGTTCCTCTGTTCATGGCCGTTGGGTTGTTTGCACCATCTAGCTGTTGTGAATATGAATTTATGTGCAAGTTTTTGTGTGGACGTGGGTTTTCATTCTTCTTGGGCATTTGCCTTGGTGTGGAATTGCTGGATCATGTGGTCACTCTGTGCTTAACTCGTTGAGAAACCCCGGGCTGTCGTGCACAGCAGCTGCGCCTTTTACGTTCGCACTGGCCGTGGATAAGGGCTCCGTTTCTCCACGTCCACGTCGACACTTGCTGTTGACTTTTTGAGGACGGCTGTCTTGGCGGTGTGATGTCTCCTCCTGTGGAGAGGTGTGTTTTTCTGATGAAGATGATGATGAGAGCGTCTTTTCCTGTGCTTACAGCCATTTGTGTGTCTTCTTTGGAGAAATGCCAATACAGATCCTTTGCTCATGTTTTAATCTGTTTTTTGTTATTGAGCGGTAAGACTTCTTTATGTATTCCAGATACAAGTCCCTTATCAGATCGATGATGTGCAATTCCAATCATGTTTTTAATTTTGTGGCTTATGCTTTTGGTGTCATGTAAGACATCACTGCCTAGTCCATGGTCATCAAGATTTACTGCTGTGTGTTTTTCTAAGAGTTTTATCTTTTTAGCTCTTACACATAGGTCTTTGATCCAGCCTAGGCGACAGAGAGAGACCCCGTCTCCAAAAAAAAGGGAGGTGGAGTGGGGGCAAGGATGAGAGCGTGAACATCGCTCTGTCATAGGGTTGGTTCCTGTCAGCGTCTCCATAGGGGTGAAATGCAAGGAGGGGATCAAGGCAGTTCCTTCCAAGGCCCGTAGATTGCAGGCACATTTTGTTTGACTTGGCTCCCATAAAAATCCACGTTTGGGCCTACACCTTCTGGTGACGCTGGACTCAGCTAGACCTGCAGGCGTGGGCAGCTTCATGGCTGGAGCCACGCAGTGGCCACACTTAGCAGGGCCACAGTTCTCACGCTCCCCTTCAGAGACCTGGCAGCCATCAGGACCTGCGACTGTGGCTCTGGAAGGATTTGCTGTCCACCACGGGACAGAAACAAGCCCCTCGTCCTCACCGTCTGGTGTATGTGACTGGATGATGCCCTCTCTTGTGTACAGTTGTACACAAGTCGTGAACACTTTTCTGAATGTCAGCTCTCAGGCAGGGCTTTGCAGTCTTTTGTTTCAAGGTCGTTGGCGGTTGTAGCTGGGTGCTTAGCTGGTGGCAGCTGCCAGTTTTGACTGTTGGCATTCTCCAGCTCACAGTGAATTGACTTCCTTAAATGTGTCACATTTTGTCATACTTCCCTAACGTTAGGCAAAGTCATGTTCTTAAAGAACATTCAGAATCAGTGACACATTTGAGATGTTTTCAATCCTCTTACGTTATGGTAATCTCTAAGTAAGTTATGTTGAAGTTTATGTGGTCAGCCAAGCAGGGAACCTGGCATTGGCCTTGGCACTGTGCTCTGTCTTCTTTGGCCTTTCAAGCCGTTTTTGGATAGAAGCCGTTCCCCCGCCGCACACAGCATGTCCAGTGAGGACTCAGCCCGAGGCTGTGTTCCCCACAGGGGCCCCACTGCCAAGGGAAGGCCCGGCACCCCATGCACACACCCTTAGCTGTTCCTCTGCCTGGACCCACTAGCTCCCACCTCCTCCAGGGTTTTGCTCAGATTCCTCTGCACAGGGACATCTGCCCATGCCCTCCTGCTTGCCAGCCTGCTTTCTCGTTCCTCATGGCCCTCGCTGCCACGGCCGCCGTGTTAACATGTCCTTACTGGCGGTCGTCTGGAGCTCTCCTAGCAGGCGGCCCTGGGGCACCCCTGTCTGCCCTGCTCCCAATGCAGACTCCGTGTCTGTCGCAAGCCCCGCACAGGCTGGTGCTCACTGACGTTTCGGGTGCCGTCAGTGGGTTTTGGATCTGGTAGCAGCCTGCATTCTCACCTGCATGTCATGATTGATTGTTACAGGGTTGGTAAAATTGCAGATTGATTTCTACAGACCACCCGCTCGGTGTGATTTCCAGACTCACAAAATGGGGGTTTTCACGCCCACCCAGATCCTTGGTTTTAGAAGCACAGACTTGGAAAGGCAGTGACAACCAGGTGGAAGGGGCACTCTGCTGTGTGTCTCTGGGTTCATGAGTCAGTCGGCAAGTCCACTTTGGTGGCTTATGGGCACACGTGGTTGGCCACAGACCCCCCTCCCCAGCCCCTAGTCACATACCCTGCTTGTTTCCAAGGAGCCAGGGGACTCTTCTTAGGTGTCTGTACTTCCAACTTAGGGATGTTTTGTGTACAAGGATGTGTTTTTGGGGTACGTGTTAGAGGGCAGCCATGCCTAAGGTCACCATGTTCCTCGCTGTGGCCCGCACGTTAGTGACTCGAATGCGAGGGCAGAATTCCGCCTGCCGTGCTCTGTATCCAGTGTGCTAGGCCTCCCCAGGGGAAAGCGGGTCGCTCTGCCAGCACAGCAGTCTTACTGTCGGGAAGTGTCTGGGTGGTGCTCAGGCGCTCTCTGGCGTGATCCAGGCTCACAGCTAGGGTCAGGAAACTGTAGTAAATGAGTTCTTCCTAAAATTAAACACAGCCTCTCTCCCCAAACTGGGCCGAGCCCCTGTCCCACCTGTTTCTGAACTGGTTTATTTCCCCTCTGTGAAGCTCACATCCCCTTTCTTTCGTTCCTGAAGCACTAGCGTGTGCTTCTGTGGCTGCCCTCAACCCCTCTCCGAGCTGCCGGCAGCAGGGCTGACGTTCTCTGTGTCGCTTGCTCTGGATTCGGCCCCACTTCCGGGTGCTAGGGAGTCTCCAGTCTTGGCTTCGATCACCTTCTCGGGAGCCCTGCCAAGCCTGCTACCTGCCTGGAGGACAAGGGTTTCCCCAGAGCAGAATTTCCAGCCAGTACTCCTGCTTCCTTCTCCCTTATCAGCCAGAACTGGCCTGGCTGCTTTTTCAGGAGCAGCCAAATTTCCCTTGCAGTAATACGCTTACTGGATGGGTGGGCCTTTGACAGGTTGGGATTTTTTTATTTTCTTGTGGGGAGGGAGTCTCGCTCTGTTGCCCAGGCTAGAGAGTGCAGTGGCGCCATCTCAACTCACTACAACCTCCGCCTCCCGGGTCCAGGTTCAAGCAGTTCTCCTGCCTCAGCCTCTCGAGTAGCTAGGATTGCAGGTGTGTGCCACCATGCCCAGCTAATTTTTGTATTTTTAGTAGAGATGGGGCTTCACCATGTTGGCCAGGCTGTTCTTGAACTCTTGCCTCAGCCTCCCAAAGTGCTGGGATTACAGGTGTGAGCCACTGCACTCAGCCTGGCTGGGAATTTTTAATCATCAGGTGGATAGAAAGAACTTTTCTCACCTAAAATAGGAGGAAAACGACAGAATTTTACCCAGAGAGAGCCGCTTGGGAAGAATCTGCCTTCAGCTACCAAGCAGAACAGCAGTGAGGGGCTCGGCAGTGTCTGGCGCGCCTGCGCTGGGGCTGGGCCTTGCAGGGCTGCACCTTCATGAGGGGCAGTCACTTTTCTGTTGATTCTACAGCACTCCACGAACTTGTTACACCAGACGCTTCACAACCCCCAGCTCAGCAGAGGGGGTGCCGTTGTGCAGCGAGGAGCGAGAGCAGGCCACCGTCTGGTGCCGTGGGTGTCCTGGGTAGAGGTGAGGGCCTCCCCCAGGAAGGAGAATTCTGAGCCCCGACAGGAAATGCTGCCCTGAGCCATCTGATGGCCAGCACTCTGTCCTTTGGGGAGCCCTTTCTTTCCTATCTCCAGCCTAACACCCCTCTTTCCTTAGGTTCTCTTTCAGCTGCCTAAGCTGTTTGCATGTGGGAGTCACTGGCAGGCTCGGCCCTGTCGGGAGCTCTGGCAGGCCTTCCTGACCAGCTTCCCCTGGATCTGTGGCTGGAGGCCGAGTTGCCGTGTCTGGATCTTGTGCCGCTCTCTTCGTCCGGGCGTGCCTTTGAGGCTTGCGCACTCCTCCATCTGGGCTATTTTTAAATGATTAGAGCAGAACCTTTCAACCAGTTCTATCAGGTGCATCTGTAGACCTGGGGGAGGTCCGTTTTGTGAAACCTACTTCTCATCTTTCTAGCCGGGCCAGTGGGTGTGTCAGTGTCACAGCTGAGGCACGTCACCACCATGTTCTTTAGCCAGTCAGTGTCCTTAGAAAGGTAAACACTGATTCGAGGCCTTCCAGCAGGAGCTGTCTGGGCTGCCCTTGGTTTTTTCTGCCTCTGGCATGTTTGCATTGGTGGTACAGCTGACCTTTGCCCTTAGAGTCTCCTGCAGCCTTGAAGGAGGAATGGGGGCCAGATGATAGTGTGGTGCCGTGTGCTGCAGGAAAGGCCACTTCCTCAGTCAGAGGTCGTTGGGAGGGTTTTTCCCTCTGTTTGGAAGTGTTCCTGCAAATTCCCCATCTGTCCTAGCCCAGCTTGGAAGCAGGCCTTCCTGACTGGGCCGTCCCCGAAGAGCGTTCTCAGCCCACACTGGCTCCCTCCATGCAGGCCCCCAGTTGTGTGACAGCTGAGCCGCACACGGTGGGCTGTCCTGGGCACCTGTGTTGTATGTTTTGCCTTTGTTTATTTTATATCTGCCTGGTTTTTCCAAGTCTAATCAGGGTGTCCTCTGGGGTGGCGTCCTTTGCCGAGAGGAGGCCACGTGCGCCGGGCCCTGAGCTGTGGAAAGCTTCCGTGGAAAGCTTCCGCTCAGCCTTGCGTTCTTCCACAGCCTCGGGGCCTGGAGACGCGCGACCGAAGCGCAAAGCAGACACTGCGCAGTGGTCCCAGCCCCTTTGCCCCCGTTACAGCCTGTTAGCACCGTAGGACTAAGGTCACGAGCACAGTGGTCAGAGGTGCTGGCCGGCACCAGGACTCCAGGGCACCGCAGCCTGAGCCCAGCTCTCTCATCGTGGTTCCCATCGCAGCCATGTCCCTCGGCTGGGCGTGGTAGCTCATGCCTTAATCCCAGCACTTTGGTGGGCTGAGTCAGTGATCCTGGCCAATGTGGATCCCCTGAGGCTGGGAGTTTGAGACCATCCTGGCCAACATGGTGAAACCCGGTCTGTACTAAAAATATCAAAATTAGCCAGGCGTGGTGGCGTGTGCCTATAATTCCAGCTACTCCGGAGGCTGAGGCAGGAAAATCACTTGATCCCAGGAGGCGGAGGTTGCAGTGAGCCGACACTATGCTCCAGCCTGGGTGACAGAGCCAGAATCTGTCTCAAAGAAAAAAGTAATTAGAAGATTCCTGAGGGCATGTAGGCGTTCACAATATTAAATGGTTTTATTTACAGAAATAGAAAAATCCCTAAATAACATTTGAGATGTGTTCTGTAATAAATGTGAGACAATGATTTTGGGAAGTTTGGGAAACTTTCTAAGCAGTAGAGGGAGCATGAGGAAGATGGCCAGGATGGAGCTGTTTCCCAGCACCGGCTGTGGCCCTAGGACCTGCCCGGCACGGCCTGCCTCCCCCGATCACGTGAATATTTCCCACATGGAGCTTTCTCGATGAGCCCTTGCTCAGCCATGCCTCCCAGGACACCTGCCGCTGGATCTGACCCCCGGAGCTGTGCACACACCACTAAAGCCATCTTTCACGGTTTGGGCCCTCCACCCCAGGTCTGGGGAAAGACAGCAGCTGGGGCACAATTCATTTATATTTGGTTCTCAGAATCCACAGATGTGACTTATGACATAGCGATTCCCAGACTCACCCAATTCTTGTGCTAATTGCATAATTTTCTTTTTTTTTCTTTTTTTTTTCTTTTTTTTTTTTTTTTTTTTTGTCGTGGAGTATTTCTCTGGCGCCCAGGCTGGAATGCAGCAGTGCAGTCTCAGCCCACTGCAGCCTCCACTAGAGACAAGGTTTCACCATGTTGCCCAGGTTGGTCTCGAACTTCTGGCCTTAGGTGATCGGCCTGCCTCAGCCTCCCAAAGTGCTGGGATTACAGGCGTGAGCCACTGTACCCGGCCCCAACTTGCATCATTTTTTGTATTCAGATACTGCCTGTTATGTGTTTGCATGTTTTAAATACTTTTTTTTTTTTAAATGGAGTCTTACCATCTTGCCCAGGCTGGAATACAGTAGCACGATCACAGTTTACTATAGTCTTGACCTCCCAGGCTCAAGCAGTTCTCCTGCCTCAGCCGCCCACTGACCATAGGCACACACCACCACACCTGGCTAATTTTTGTATTTTTTGTAGAGACAGGGTTTTGCCATGTTGCCCAGGCTGGTCTCAAACCCCTGGCCTCAAGAGACCCTCCCACCTTAGCCTCCCACAGTGCTGGGATTACAGGCATGAGCCAGTGCACCTGGCCCACTTTTTAAACTTAAATATATTTTAAAAGGAAATTTCGTGTCATTACTGTAAAGCCCATCCCAGATCGTGTGTCCTCATGAGTCAGTGTAGTCATGAAGTCAGAAATAAAAGTGGTTATCTGGGCCGGGCACAGTGGCCCACGCCTGGAATCCCAGCACTTTGGGAAGCAGAGGTGGGCAGATCACTTAAGGTCAGGAGTTTGAGACCAGCGTGGCCAACATGGTGAAACCCGGTCTTTACTAAAAATACAAAATTTAGCTGGTCATGGTGGCGGGTGTCTGTAATCCCAGCTACTCAGGAGGCTGAGGCAGGAGAATCGCCTGAACCCAGGAGGCAGAGGTTTCGGTGAGCCAAGATAATGGCTCTGCATTCCAGCCTGGGTGACAGAGTGAGACTCCATTTAAAAAAAAATAATCGAAAATGGTTATCTGCACCCTGGTTAAAATCAGCCCCACCGCGTCCCACACACGGGAACGTGGACGGGCTGCACAGGGCCTCCGCGCTCCATGAGCCTGGAGGCAGCTGCTTCAGAAGGAAGGAGGTGCAGCTGGTGGCGGTGGGCGGCTCACTGCAGTGACGACGGGGTGCAGCCCATCCGCAACCCTGCCCAGGGGAGAGCCCTTACTGACCCCTCCTGGGCCTGCCTCTGGCTGTTTTTATTTTGAAATTCAGCGTCATTGTCTCCAGAGGGAATGGGCCACGCTTCCTGGGGGGCAAACACCAGTGGAGGCCTGCACCACCCGCCTCTCTGGACCTCAGCTGGTTTTATCTCCATGCCATGGCGGGGGACAGGCAGACGCTTTTTTCCTTCTCCCTCACTGCAGCAAGACTTCACATACTGCTGCAGCTTCACCCGAAGAAGAGGTGGCCCTGGCCACTCCTTGACTTCTGCCCTTTCCCTCACCCTGCGTGGAAGGGCCACACCGTCCTGGTGACTAATCACTGCTCTGTTTCCTCTTGTGTCTGTAGGATGAGCATGTACAGGAAGTATAAAGGTGAAAGTACTTCCCTAGTAGCCTGTGACAGGGAGGAAGATCAAGACAGGTGTTTACTTCCTTCCTGGATTACTTTTCCAGGGGACACCCAGATGTGGTAATAGCTCTTGGGGTTTTGGGCTGACGTAGCAGGAGCTGAAGCCATGATGTCATGTGTCCATGTCCTTAGGACAGTGTTAAATGGGGGAAGCTGCCCCATCCTGCATGCTCAGCAGGTGGTAGGCGTGTTTGCCAGCCATCTGGTTGATTAAACAAGCTCTGAAAACATAAACACCAATGGTTTTGATGGCTTCATGTGTTGTTGTGTGACGTAAGCAGATGCCACCACAGCAGAGCCAGAAGGCAGAGAATCCTGCTTGCAAGTAACAGGGGAACTAAACAGCTTTTTTTCTTTTTTCTTTTTGTTTTTTGAGACTGAGTCTTGCTCTGTGACCAGGCTGGAGTGCAGTGGCATAATCTCAGCTCACTGCCACCTCCACCTTCCGGGTTTAAGCAGTTCCCCTGCCTCAGCCTCCCGAGTAGCTGGGACTATAGGTGCATACCACCACCCATGCCCAGCAAATATTTTGTATTTTAGTAGAGACAGGGTTTCACCATGTTGGCCAGGATGGTCTCGATCTCCTGACCTCGTAATCTGCCCGCCTTGGCCTCCCAAGTGCTGGGATTACAGGCGTGAGCCACCGTCCCTGGCCTACAACAACTTTTTACAAAGTGTTTGCAGGCCAGGCATGGTGGCTCAAGCCTATAATTCCAGCACTTTGGGAGGCCAGAGTGGGAGGAGTGCTTGAGGCCAGGAATTTGAGACCGGCCTGGGCAACATAGAGAGACCTCAAAAAATTTTTATTACCTGGTTGTGGTGTTGCACACCTGTAGTCCTGGCTACTCAGGAGGCTTAGGCGAGAGGATCCCTTCAGTCTGGAAGTTCAAGGTTGCAGTGAGCTGTGATTGCACCACTGCTCTCTAGCGTGGGCAACAGAGCAGGACCCTATCTCTAAAAAAGAGGGAAAAAAAGCCGTGTTCTGTTTATACAGTTACCAGGATTTTGTGTTGGTGTGTGTGTGGCTGGTGTTTGTGGTTGTTAATGGGGACACCAGGCCCAGTGTGGGCACTGCACACTGATGGGTAAGTAAAACTGGTTTATTTTCAGAGAAAGTATTTGACAGTCTACCAAGAACCTGTAAAATATGTATCTCCTTTGACCCATTAATCTCATTTCTCAAGAGTTTACCCTTTAAAAAATCAGATGTTTATGTGTAAGGGGCCACTTGAATATTATTTGTGTTTGATTTTTTGTTTGCTTTTTAAGATGGAGTCTCGCTCTGTTGCCCAAGCTGGAGTGCAGTGGCGTGATCTTGGCTCACTGCAACCTCTGTCTCCCAGGTTCAAGCGATTCTCCTGCCTCAGCCTCCCGAGTAGCTGGGATTACACGTGCCTGCCACCATGTCTGGCTAATTTTTTTTTTTTTTTTTTTTTTAAGAGGGAATCTCACTCTGTTGCCCAAGCTAGAGTGCAGTGATTCTGGGTTCACTGCAACCTCTACCTCCCAAGTTGAAGCAATTCACCTGCCTCAGCTTTCCCAGTAGCCCAGCTACCATTTTTTTTTTTTTTTTTTTTTTTTTTTTTTTTTTTTTTTTGGTAGGGTCTCACTCTGTCGCCCAGGCTAGAATGCAGTGGCACCGCCTTAGCTCACTGCAGCCTGCGCCTCCCAGGATCAAGCAGTCTCTCACCTTAGCCTGTTGAGTAGCTGAGACTGCAGGCACCCACAACCATGTCCAGATAATTTTTGTATTTTTTTTAGAGTTGGAGTTTCACCACGTTACTCAAGCCTCTCTCAGATTGCTGGCATCAAGCTTTCTGCGTGCCTCAGCCTCCCAGAGTGCTGAGAGTACAGGTGTGAGCCGCCGCAACAGGCCCAAAATGTTTGTTTATTTACAGACAGTCTGGCTCTGTTGCCCAGGCTACAGTACAATGCTGCAATCTCAGCTTACTGCAACCTCTGCCTCCCGGGTTCAAGCAATTCTCCTGCCTCAGTCTTCCAAGTAGCTGGGACTACAGGCGCCTGTCACCATGCCTGGCTAATTTTTGTATTTTTAGTGGAGATGGAGTTTTGCCATGGTGGCCAGGTTGGTCTCGAACTCCTGGCCTCAAATGATCCACCTGTCTTGGCCTCCCAAAGTGCTGGGATTATAGGCGTGAACCACTGTACCGAGACCCAGCCCAAAGTTTGTAAGCGAACTTTTATGGATTGGTAATCACTAAAAATAAAGATTTTATGGGATCAGCAGATACCTTCATATGAGGCATTTACATTTGCTCTTCTCTAGTTAGTATTGAAATTAAGCTGCTTTATTATTAGTCCTGGGGTTGTGAGTTTGGGGTTGCTTTTGCTTGCAGATTGTATTGGGTTTAGAGAGTGCTTCAGAGGCACAGACACCCCTGCCTGGGCCCTGAGCCCCTCCTCGAGGCAGATTGCGGGTCTGGGCTGCACTGCACGCTCTGCCTCTGTCCGTTACCCCGCCCACCAGGTGTGGGCGAGGAGGTCTCCTGGCTTCTCGGGACAGATCTCTGTGGTCAGTAACTCGACGCGCACCACGTGGCCTGCTGCGCTCCGTAGAGCTTGACTTTCATGTTTAGGCCTGTGATTTGCTTCCTGTTGATCATTTCTGTGCTCACATATAGTTACCACTTACAGCCCTTCTGGTGTCAGGAAGCAGCCGCTCTCAGGGCCTCCCTTCCCTCACCTGCTGCTCTTACTCCTGACATCGGAGATCACCACTGCTCTGCAGGGGGCCAGTGGTGGGCTCAGCTCTTCGTGGTGGTTAAATCAGGATGTTCTCTAACTGCAGTTAATCAGTTTCTTTAAGTGTAAAGCAATGAACAAAGAAGATGCTTAAGGCTCTGGCTGATTAATTCACTAATTTCTTTTTTTTTTTTTTTTTTTTTGAGATGGAGTCTCTGTCGCCAGGCTGGAGTGCAATGGTGCAGCCTCGGCTCACTGCAACCTCTGCCTCCCAGATTCAAGCGATTCTCCTGCCTCAGCCTCCCGAGTAGCTGGGACTGCAGGCGCGCACCACCACGCCCGGCTCATTTTTTGTATTTTAGTAGAGACGGGGTTTCACCGTGTTGGTCAGGATGGTCTCCATCTGCTGACCTCATGATGCACCCGCCTCGGCCTCCGAGAGTGCTGGGATGACAGGTGTCAGTCACCATGGCCTTTTTTTTTTTTTTTAATTTGAGACAGAGTCTCACTCTGTTGCTCAGGCTGGAGTGCAGTGGTGTGATCTTGGCTCACTGCAACTTCTGCCTTCTGGGTTCAAGCGATTCTCATGCCTCAGCCTCCTGAGTAGCTGGGATTACAGGCACCTGCCACCACCACACTGGCTAATTTTTGTATTTTTAGTAGAGACAGGATTTCACCATGTTAGGCTGGTCTTGAATTCCTGACCTCAAGTGATCCACGTACCTCGGCCTCCCAAAGTGCTGGGATTACAGGCATGACCCACCATGCCCAGCCTAATTTCATAAATACGTGTTACGTACCTACTAGTATGCCAGCACTAGAGACAGTATTAGACGAAGTAGGTTCCATCCCTGTCCATCCCAGAGCTGACAGTGTAGTTGGGAAGATAGAAATTAAGTAAGTAATGACACCCAAAAAAAGTAACTGCCATTCTGGTTCCGGAGAAATCGAGGTGTTCCCCTGAAAGACACTGGGGTCGAGACTTTGTGGAGAGAGCTCTGCTCGTCTCGTGCGTGTGGTGATGACTTTTGCAAGTCGTCTGGTTTCCCCTGTATGACCCTGTTTCTCTGGCGATCCTTGAATAAGCCACGTATGAGATAGTCTCCCTGGCTGCTGTCACCCACACAGGAGGGCAGGTGGCCCGAGAGTTGCTAACACCTCTGTGCTTTCAGCCGCCAAGCTGAGCCACCAAAGAAGGAGGTCACCACTGCGGGGCCACAGGTGAAGCGAGCAGATGAGTGGAAGGACCCTTGGCGCCGATCCAAGTCTCCCAAGAAGAAACTTGGGGTGTCGGTCTCCCCAAGCCGGGCTCGAAGGCGTCGGAAAACATCAGCCTCGTCAGCCTCTGCCTCCAATTCCTCCAGGTAAGGAAGGTTCGTGGTGTGTCAGCTCCTCGGCGCCATCAGCTGAACACCGTGGACCTCCCCAGGTCAGGCTGGGAACACCCTGGCCCTGCTGTTGCTGTGGTGTCATCGCCTGAAGACCAGTCAGTGGGACTGACCCAGCGTTTATACGTTCAGCAAAGAGCACCAGTGCCAGGCAGGACTGACACGGCAACCCCACATGGGGCACAGACCTTGGCGACTGAGCCCAGGTGCTCCCAGGGAGTGGCAGGCCACACTGGAGGCAGGGGCACCTGGGTGTGGGAGGACGCACAGACCTGGTGCCGGCGAGTCCATCTGCTCCTTCACGGCTGTGGGCCTGGAGCTCTGCTCCTCCACCTGCAGCCCTGGTCTCAACACACAGGAAGTGGGTTTGGGCCACAAGAGCCTGGCTCCCAGAAAGCAGGGCCCGGGATGGACCCTACGGTGCTCGACCAGAGCAGGAGGTGTGGGTGGGAGGCCAGGCTTCACAGTGCGTACAGATGGACAGATACACACACACACGTGGCACACGTGAGCTGGGTCAGCGCACATACTCTGACTCTGTCCACTCAGGCAGTCACCCAGTAACAGTGAGCCCATGCTATGCCCAGGTCTTGATTTCTGAACCCCGTTCTCCACTGAGGAGGGATGGGGCTGAAGAGTGTCTGGGAGAGGCTGTGCGCACCTGTGCAGCTATGTGTCCAGGTCTGCACTGGAGGGCAGCAGTGCAGCTCAGGGCGTGCGTGGCAGGGGGCCCTCACCTCCCGCCACGCTCCCTCGCGCCCACCCCAGGTCATCTTCTCGGTCATCGTCCTACTCTGGCTCTGGCTCATCCCCGTCACGATCGCGGTCTTCATCCTACAGCTCCTACTCCAGCCGCTCTTCCAGACACAGCTCGTTCTCAGGAAGCCGGTCCAGGTTCGTCCCCGGGGCCCATGCGGGGCGCTCCGCAGGTGCAGCGAGCGTGGGCACCTGCGGATGTGGCTCAAGTTGTGCCAGTAGCCCCTTGGGGTATCGAAAGCTCCTTCTGGCAGCTGAACTAGGGTGGCCAGAGGGTCAGGTCCTGTGTCCCCCACCAAACACTAGCCTTGCGGGCCCTCGTCCTGGTGCAGATGGTGCTGTCACTCAGGGCCACAGCCCGAGATCCTCAAGTTGAATCCCGACAGGCCGAGGAAGGGGCCAGTCGCAGCCCTGTCCTGTGGGTTGTTTTGCGGGTGTTTTGTGTGGGAGCCGAGCTGATGCCCCACTGCCAAGGAGCCTGTCCCCTGCCGTGCCGCACACACGTGAACATGGCACATGCCTGGGCACCGACACCTTCCACGCTCCAGTCTGCTCTGGCTTGTGTTTTTAGCAGATGACAGAATAGTCCAGAACTGACGCTCAATCTGAGGCCCACAAGCAGAAATTTGTGGCCTGTTCCATGGGTCTGGGTGGGTCCTCAGTGGGTTTGGGCTGGTGAAGAAACACCCCCAGGCCCTTCCTCACACCTTTGTTCACTCCCCCAGGTCCCGGTCCTTCTCTTCGTCCCCGTCCCCATCCCCAACACCTTCCCCACATAGACCTTCCATCAGAACCAAGGGGGAGCCTGCCCCACTGCCTGGGAAAGCAGGGTGAGTCCCCGACCTGGGGGCCGGTCCTGGCGGCCCAGCCTCCAGAGACTGCAGCCTCTTCCTTCCGTCTCTATCTCTCACTTGCATTTGGAACCAAAGAGATGAGGATGCCTTGGGGGTCTATCCCCAGAGGGTGACTGGGCTGGGGGTCGCTGGGCACAACCCCTGTTTTCAAGCTGCCCTTGCACTGCAGTGTTCCCCCCAGACCCCTGGGTACATGACAGCAGCCTTGGGTGTTCACACGGGGTCTTCTTCTCAGCCTGCTCGCCTCACCCCCTGGTGCCTGCAGCTCTTGCCTATTAGAGGGGAGCCTGGAAGGGCTGCTGGGGGCTTTGAAGCTGTTCCCAAGTACTCTGTCACTGATCGGTGGGGAAACATGTCCAGACACGAGTCTGCTCACTTAGCGTCACAGGCATGCAGTGTAGTGCCCTGAGGTTCGGGTGCATTTAAAGGGGACATGGGCCAGTGGGGCCTCGTCCACTAGCCCTGCCCTCCCCAAGCCTCCCTGTTTCACAGAGAGAAGTCGGTGAAGAAGCCAGCCCCGCCTCCAGCCCCCCCACAGGCCACCAAAACCACTGCTCCTGTCCCTGAGCCCACCAAACCCGGAGACCCCCGGGAAGCCAGGAGGAAGGAGCGCCGAGCCGGGACCCCCCCGAGGAGGTGAGCATCTGGCTTCTGGGCCCGGGGCTTTCTCTGTCCTTGGTGCCACCATGATGATGGCGCTGGTGGAAATCCAGAGCCAGGTGGTGGGAGGCGCCCCCCAGCAGAGCGGCAGCTGCCAGTGAGCCCTGACCTGGTAACCTGTCCCGTTACCTCCCTGAGCCTGTTTTTCTGGAGCATGAGGGGGAAAGGACAGCATGGCAGGGATCACCGGCCGGCCCTCCACAGCCCCTGTCTGCACTGAGGTGCTGTCCCTGAGAGAGTACATTTTTTATTTCGAGAAACACTGCGCCTAAAGGAAAATAGCCCCAGGCCCTTTTCCAAGTCGGTAGCAAGGCCAGTCTGGAGCCTCACCTTGCAAGGCTGCTGGTGGGGAGGGGAGGCCATGCCCCAAGAGCCCAGCTGTTAACTTGTGTTACAGGCGGACGATCAGCGGCAGCGGCAGCGGCAGTGGCAGCAGCTATAGCGGCTCCAGCTCCCGATCCAGGTCATTCTCGTCACCCTGTGCCTCTGTGTCTCCCTCCCCATCAGGGACAGGAAGTCCCCAGAAGCAGCCAGCCTTTGGGATGAGGAGTCTTCCACAGGCAGGCTGGGGCCAACTCTGGGGCTTCTCTGGGTCTGAGTCACCCTGGTGCCGTGGAAGGCTGTGGTTGAAACTGATGCAAACGATAAAATGGGCCAGGACTCGTGTGATAGGGAGACCCCCCCTCCGCCCCCGCCACACAGCTTGTGAACTTCAGGGGGCTCAGGTCAGGAGGAGGGGCCTCCGCCCTGCTGCCTCGGTGCCCCAGCTCCCCAAGAGAGCACCTGCTCCTGGGGAGGAGCCAGCAGCTTCGAGCCCAGCAGAGGCAGAGGCTGGGCCTGCGGGGCCTGTCACACCCAGCAAGGGAACAGCCTGAGGGACTGAGGAAGCCAGTAAAAAACATGTAAGAGAATACATGGGAGAGATTTGGGGCCAGGCACGGGGCTCACACCTGCTATCCCAGCACTTTGGGAGGCCAAGGCAGGAGGGTTGCCTGAGCCCAGGACGTGAAGACCAGCCTGAGCAACATGGTGAGACCATCTCCACAGAAGATGAGACAGTTTGATTCTTACTGCCCAGGCTGGAGTGCAATGATGCAGTCTCGGCTCACTGCAACCTCCGCCTCCCGGGTTCAAACGGTTCTCCTGCCTCAGCCTCCTGAGTAGCTGGGATTGCAGGCATGCTCCATCATGCCCAGCTAATTTTGTATTTTTAATGGAGGTGGGGTTTCACCATGTTGGTCAGGCTGGTCTCAAACTCCTAACTCAGGTGATCCGCCCGCCTTGGCTTCCCAAAGTGCTGGGCTTACAGGTGTGAGCCACTGTGCCCAGCCCAGAAATTTTTTTTAATTAGCTGGGTATAGTGGTGTGTGCCTGTGGTCCCAGCTACTTGGGAGGTCAAGGTTGCCGTGAGCTATGATCACACCACTACATTCTAGCCTGGACGACAGAGTGAGACCCTATCTCAAAAGAGGAAAACCAAAAAAGGATTTCCGAGGTTTAGTTGTTTTAAAAGAAGACCGTATTGAATCCGTCTTCCTTACATAGAACTCTCATTTCTAGAAAGCAGGTGGTTTATATATATATTTGTCAAACTTTTTTTTTTTTATTTGTTTATTTTGTTTTTGGAGAGACGTGGTCTTGGTATGTTGTCTAGGCTGGTCTCAAACTCCTGGGGGGCTCAAGTGATCCTCCCACCTTGGTCTCCAAAAGTCCTGGGATTATAGGGGTGAGCCGCCACGCCTAGCCTAAACTTTTTTTTTTTCTTTTTTCAAGATGCAGTCTTTCTGTGCTGCCCTGGCTGGAGTACAGTGGCACAACCTCAGCTCACTGCAATCTCCGCCTGCTGGGTTCAAGCAATTCTCCTGCCTCAGCCTCCCAAGTAGCTGGGATTATAGGTGCCTGCCACCATGCCCAGCTAATTTTTTCTATTTTTAGTAGAGATGGGGTTTCACCATGTTAGCCAGGCTGGTCTCAAACTCTTGACCTCGTGATCCACCCACCTTGGCCTCCCAAAGTGCTGGGATGACAGGCGTGAGCCACCGCGCCCGGCCTAAAATGTTTCTTAATAGGTCTGAAATGTTTGTTTTAAAGACCTGACTTTTGTAAAAGAAAAGGAAACACGTTGGTTCTCTTATCCCTCCCCTTGGGCGCCCCGCCTGGCCCACAGATCTTGTCCTTGTATTCTCAACAGCCTTGGGAGATGCGGTTGTGTTTTCCTGAGCAGCGGACGAGCAGGGCAGACTCAGGTGCCTGTCCTGTGTGCTCTGTGTCCACGTTGAGCGTGCACCGGAGGAGCCACAGACCTGGTTTCTGTCCTCTGTCCGTCTGCCGTGTTTCTCTAAGGCATTCCCTGAGACTGCGGAGTCGCTCGTGGTGTCTCTGAATTGCCGTGGGCTGAAGCAGCCTCCCTTTCGTCACAGGCATCTCCGCCAGGGCCTCTGCTTCAGGTCCACCCTTGGCACTGTTGGCTAAGCTCAGTCCTGTTCCCCTTCCCAACAAGCAACCTGACAGCCATGGGGATGTCCCTTACTGTATAGCCCTGGAACTGCCCAAAGTACCCGCAATATCGCACACTCCATGGGTACATGGTCCATCAGTGGACACTGGGTAAAAGTGGACCATGGGGCCCCCGCAGGCCCCTCCCTCCGGTCTGTGGTGGGACTGTGGCGAGATCCGCTTGTGTGTCCAGGTCCCTGAGCGTCAGCAGCGTCTCCTCGGTGTCCAGCGCCACGTCCAGCAGCAGCTCTGCACACAGCGTGGACTCGGAGGACATGTACGCAGACCTGGCCAGCCCCGTGTCCTCAGCCAGCTCTCGGTCCCCGGCCCCAGCCCAGACCAGGAAGGAGAAAGGTGCTCAGGGCCCTGGTGCCTTTGGGGAGCAGCTTGGGGAGGGGCAGGGGGGAGGACGACGTCGGCAGAGACTTTGCCTGGCTGTGGGTGTGGCCACGGGAAAATCACTAGCACCCCCATGACTCCGGATTTATCATTGGCAGGAAAATCTAAGAAAGAAGACGGTGTTAAAGAGGAAAAGCGGAAAAGGGACTCGTCCACACAACCACCCAAGTCTGCAAAACCTCCGGCAGGGGGGAAGTCTTCCCAGCAGCCGTCGACACCCCAGCAGGCCCCCTCCGGGCAGCCCCAGCAGGGCACGTTTGTTGCCCACAAAGAGATCAAGTTGACACTGTTGAATAAGGTGAAGGCAAGGGCCCGACTGGTGGCTGCTCCAGCGTCTAGGCCAGGGTCCTTCTTCCTGAGACAGCTTCCTCCCGGGGAACGGAGCCTGAGTGAGGGCCAGTGGGCCCTGCAGGTGTTGGTACAGCCTATCACGTGTGGGCCTGGGCCGGGAAGTGGGAGCATCCTGAGAAGGTTGGGTGCTGCCGGCGCCTCTGTGAACAGAGAGGGGGTTCTCTCCGTGTTTGTGGCTGCCATTCCCTGCCAGGCAGTCTCAATACAATACAGGAAGCCTCAGTCTCTGTCCTCTGCCCTCTGCTGGAAGGGCGAGAGGCCTGGCTTACAGGGATCCCATGTCCTCCTAGAGTGGCCCCCATGGGAGCAGAAAGGCCCACAGGGTGTTTCCTGTGGAACACAATAGGCCCCAAGCGCACAGTGGGATGCCCTTGGTCCAGGTTATGGAGGCCTCACTCAGGGCCACAGGGTCTCACGGGCATGTGGGGGGACCCTTGGGGGCAGAGCAGGTTGCTGGCGATGACCCCTCTGGGGCAAGGACATGGCTGCTGGCTCCTGGCCTGGTCATCCTCACTGGCCTCTCTCTGTTGTCCCAGGCGGCTGATAAAGGAAGCAGGAAGCGCTATGAACCGTCAGACAAGGACAGGCAGAGCCCTCCTCCAGCCAAGCGGGCCAACACATCCCCAGACCGAGGTGAGCCAGACCCTAGGGAGCAGGCAGATGGGTGGGAGCCTGGGGATGCAGAGGAGCTGGTCTCAGACCCCATCGCTCTTAACAAGTGTGGGGAGGGCCCAGGAAACGTCTGACTTATAGATTGTATCTGTCAGTATTTACGGTACTAAAAACTAAAACTAAGAAAAAAATTTAAATATTTGTTTAAAAATAACAAGGCGGGCATAATCCCAGCACTTTGGGAGGCCTTGGCAGGCAGGCAGATCATTTGAGGTCATGAGTTCAAGACCAGTGTGGCCAGCATGTTGCAACAGGGTCTCTAGTAAAATACAACAATTAGCCAGGCATGGTGGTGGGTGCCTGTGACTCCAGCTACTCAGGAGGCTGAGCCTGGAGAATTGCTTGAACCCAGGAGGTGGAGGCTCCAGTGAGCTGAGACTGCACGACTGTACTCCAGCCTGGGAGACAGAGCAAGACCCTGTCTCAAAAATAAATAAATAAAAATCATAAAAATAACAGTAATAGGCTGGGCACAGCGGCTCACGCCTGTAATCCCAGCCCTGTGGGAGGCCAGCGTGGGCAGATCATTTGAGATCAGGAGTTTGAGACCAGCCTGGCCAACATGGTGAAACCCCATCTCTACTAAAAATACAAAAATTAGCCAGGCATGGTGGTGGGCTCCTGTAATCCCAGCTACTCAGGAGGCTGAGGCAGGAGAATCACTTGAACCTGGGAGGCAGAGTTTGCAGTGAGCCAAGATCACGTGAGACTGTATCTCAAAAAAAAACATAACTAACTAAATCAATAAAAATAACAGTAATAAACCACTGTATTTTTTTACACGCGTGCCATTTTTGCAAAAAAATATATTCCAAAACAAACGAGCAGGAATGGCACTGGATTTTCTATTTTTGCAAATTGTGTTAAAGTCTGGCTGACAGAAGACTGCTGGACCCTCATGCCTTGTGCATGCTGGAAACCCTCCCGGCCTCCTGAGGACTGAGTGACAGGGCAGACAGCGTCCGTGTTACTGTTGAGCCATGTAGATCTGAAAGGACCTCGGGCACCCCCAGCCATCCCGACCTCACCCCAAGAGCCAAGGCCCAGATGGAAAGATAGGGAGATGGTCCTGGCTGGCTTTGACGGGTGGAGCGCAAACCAAACAGAGGACAAGGGGGCCTGGCCACCGGCACAGACACTCCCAGACGCAGGGAACAGCCAGGGGCTTCCAGACCCCTTCCCAAGTCGTCCTCTAGGCTTGTCAGGCGCAGGAAGAGGAACTGCTCTCCTTTGTCCCTAAGTCCGGGGCCTGTGCCCCGTGCAGCGGGTCTGGAACAGCCTTGCTGTTTTTGCCTGGGGTCACAGCCAGGGCCACTGGGGTCCTGCTGGCCTTGGTGCACTCATACGCCTTGGGCTGTGCCGGCCAGTGGTCCCGCCCTGCCTCTCATCCCGACCGTGTCTGAGTGAAACGCTCCTGGTCTCTTGGCTTTGCTTGTATTTCTTTACTGCCATTCTTTCTTGTTCCATATTTGAAGACCCACGTGATCCATTTCTTCAGCGCTAGGAAGGAGTTTTGTCTTTCTGCGAGAGAGTGGCTGCTCGGTGGAAGCTGCAGCCCGGGTCTGGCCTCAGCCTCGTTTCCCGACGCCTTGGTGCCCACAGCTCTCTTCTCTTCTGCTTGGCTCGTGTCTTTTCACCTCTTTATAAAAGTGAAGGAAGTGAACTGAGCAGCCTCAGGCTTTAGCAGTGGGTCTCTGGCATCCCCTGTAGACCAGGAAGGTGGCCTCACTCCGTCCCTATCACACAGGTTCTCGGGACCGGAAGTCAGGGGGGAGACTGGGCTCCCCGAAGCCAGAGCGGCAGAGAGGCCAGAACTCCAAAGCCCCTGCAGCCCCATCCGACAGGTGAGTCCCACCCAGCATGTGCCCTGGGCACACCGAGAGGGGCTAGACCAAGCCTGGTCCCCGGGGAGGCCAGCAGCAGCAGGGCTCACCCTGGGCCAGGCCCGAGGCTCCACTTAATGCAGAAGGCAAGAGGGAGCCCAGGCTGGAGGCTTCACTCCAGCTTCTGCGGGGCAGATGGGGCGAGGGGCAGGGCTGGGCAGCTCCATCCCTGCAAACACCCTCCTGCCCTCTGCTCCCAATGCCTTGGGCAGAGTGCCCTGGGCACAGAGGTGGGAAGAAGAGCAGGAGGTTGTGCGGGGCCAGCCCAGGACCCTCCCAGTCTCTGGTCCACAAAGCCCGGGAGCAGGTGGCTAGGACCAGGCCTGCTTGCGGCAGCATCAGCCCCTGCCTGTCTTGGTGGCCACTGAGGGCGCAGTGGAAGCTCCCCTACCGGGAGGACGACCTCGCTGCCCCTTCCACCTGCAGACGAGGCTCACAGTCTTCCCCACCTGCTTGCAGGAAGCGCCAGCTGTCACCCCAGTCTAAGAGTTCCAGCAAGGTCACCAGCGTGCCTGGCAAAGCCTCGGATCCCGGCGCCGCCGCCAGCACCAAATCAGGGAAGGCCAGCACACTGTCACGGCGGGAGGAGCTGCTGAAGCAGCTGAAGGCCGTGGAGGACGCTATCGCGCGCAAGCGGGCCAAGATCCCCGGGAAGGCATAGGCCGTGCCCCGACCGGACTGGACGTGTTTTTATACATAGGGTAAGCGCAGCCATTTTGGATTTTGCAGTTAATGTCTTATTTTGGCTGTGATTCTTTTTAAAAAGTAAAAAAGAAAAAAAAGTTTCTCAGCTGGAAAAGAAGCCACAGAGGAAATGATGCCGCTGAGTCCCAGCCTGCCTCCTCAGAGCAGACGTCCCGCCGGACAGACAGACACCGACTGTGCTGGTGGCCAGCACGGCTCCCATGTAATTACAAGCCCCAGCCGCCAGCCCCGCGTCTCTTCCTTCTCCACCGTCTTCTTCCCTGGCCCCAGTCAGGCCCGAGGAGCCCCCACTCTGGGTCCCTGGCTCCGGGTCTAGGCAGCCAGGCTCCCTCCTGAGCCGAGAAACAGAACACCTCGTGAACCACTGGTGGCACCCCTTCTCCTCACCCACCCCCGAATCAAAAATATATATATATTCTTGACTAAAGTCTGATCAGGAAATACTTCCTGTCTTTTATTTTAAGCATCAAATTGTTTTAGTTGATTTAAAAAGGAAAAAATACAGAAAAGACCAAAAAAAGGCCAAGGGTATTGTTGGGGCGTCTGTCTAACGTGGAGGGTCTTTTTTTGAGGGTCTCCTAAAATAAAATATTTTGATAAGCAGCCGTCCTTGCCCTCGTGGTGCGCCCTCTGCCCACTGCGCTCGGCCCCCACCCTGGAGCAGGTCCGGCCTTCAGACCCAGGTGGGGGGGGGGGGCACAGTGCCTCAGTTTCCCCATTTGTGGGGCTGGGCTGGCACCCATGCTGCTCCCCCTGGGGCTTCCTTGGTGCGTGAGGTGGAGGTACCTTCCCTGCACGGGCCACGGAGCTGGAGGCCAAGAGTTCAGGGCAAATTCCCAGCCCTGAGCCAAGCTGCCACCTCTGCAGTGACCGAGACCTGCTGAGCCAGGCCCCCAGTGTGATGCCCTGTTCCACAGCAGGGGCCACAGGCAGAGCCCCCCAGGACCCCCGCTGCTGCTCCCTGCTGTCCACCTTGAGAGCCACCGGCCTGTTCCCCAACAGAGGCCTCCCAAGCATCCGCTCCAGGGCCTCCTTTAATCAGATTCAAGTAGCCACGGTGTGGCGCCCAGGCCTGCCGCCCACCCACGTCCCTCATCTGCTGCCTGACACGAGGCTCGGGACAAAGGGCCCGTGAGCGAGCTCCCTCCTCCAGGGTCGCAAGCTGAGCCCCAGGGAGGCAGCCACCTGCACTTCCGTTCCCAACGTGACCTGCGTCCCAGCCACTCTTCCCTTGGATTAAATGGCAATTCGAGTGTGGGCAGAGGAGCTGGGCATGAGCGAGCACTGCAGCCAGACTGCCCGTGTGCTCCTGAGGGGACTGTTTCCCATTTTATGTCCATGCCCCTCCCATGTCGCAGGCCATGCAATTCATCATGTCCCAGCGGCCTGGATCCTGTGTTGGGGCAATTTTTTGAGGCTTATCCGATTTGCTATCAGGTCAAAGCCAGGTGCAAAGGGAATTCCCATTCTCCGAAAAGGGTGGCCTTCAAGGCCACAGAGCTGGAAGCCAGGCCACCCTGGGTGCCAGCCTGTCATCTGTGGGCTGCACCACCAGGGCTGGAGACCAGGAAATGCACTCTGCCCCCAGCATGGGGCACCTCCCGCTAGCACCTGCAGTGACTGCGTCTCTGAAGTCCAGGAGCGGACAGGTGAGCCCACCACAGCCCCGCTGTGGACTGGGACCAGGCGAGGCCCCTCTGAGGCTGGTCAGCCTCCGGCCACAGCCCTGGGCACCTCGGTCTGGAGCTGGGTTTCAACTCGCAGCAGGTTGCAGGAGACCCTGGGCTCCGGAGCTCTTGGACGCCAGTACAGAGGGGCCTGTTCTAGGAGGGGGACTCTGCCCCCATGGGGTCTAGTGGAGAGGGCATTCAGCCAGGCAACTGGGAAGGACAGCCTTGCTGCGTGATGGGCATCCTCGGGCATCCACACCCTCCAGGGACATCCTCCTCTAGGTGGTTGGCACACATCCTCGCACCTCACGCAGTGCCTAGAAAGCCTGTGTGGGGTTCTGGCAACAGTGGCGCCCGTCCTCCAGCCCCCTCCCAATGGGTGCCCCAGGGCCTCTGCCCGCAGCCCACCCACCCGTTTGGTGGGGCTTTGGGTGGGCAGGAGGATGTAGAGAGGCAGCGGCCCTAGAGGGGCCCACACATGTTGGGGGTGGCAGGGAGGCTGAGGCCCATGAGGCCACTCCTGCCCGGGAAAACCCATGGAGGGGAGGGTGGCCGTGCCGCAGGGAGGGGCCCTCTGCTGTCCCAGCCAACATCTCAAGATGATTTTGCACCCCCGCTGGGCCCGGCTGGACACACCTGTGCCGTAGGAGCTGGCTGACCTGCCGTGCACCTGCACCTTGATGTGCGGGGAAGGCCCTGCGGAGCCCTGCTGCTTCCTCTCCGCCCTCACCCCTCCTCCCACCCAGCCCTCAGGGCAGCTAAAGGGCCGCTGGCCGTGGGTCCCTCCTTGCCTGCATCTAGAGGGCATCTCCCTCGCTGCGGGTCCTGGGGTCTCAGCTGCCTCTAACCCACCTGTCTTTCTGGCTCTGCGTTTGTCTGAGGACCCTCACTCTGCATAGCCCCGCTAGGGTCCCGGGGCGTGGTCTGCTGGGGGCGGGCTGGGATGTGGTTCGGAGAGCCAGCCTGTCTGGGTCTCCACCTCTGAGCCGCCCTCCAGCCTTCCTGCCGCCACTTTTCCAGTCTTGCCCAACCCGGTATTTCTGCCCTTGCCTCAGCCACCCGCAGGAGCACCAGCCGCCCTGGGTCCTCCCATCTTCTGCGCCCACGGGACCCCTTGCCCCACCCAGCACACAGGTCCCTCCGGTCCCCTGGGCGTGGCTTCCAGGCCCTCCGACCCCCGGGACGCGCTGGGAGCCGGCAGAAGGTGGGGAGACGGGGTCCCTGGCGCCGTCCCATGGTGCAGCCCGTGCCCAGCGGTCCGGCCATCCCACCTCAGAACCAGAGCACAGCGTGGATGGGGAGATGGCTGCTGGGAAGAAAGCCACCCAGGTCAGAGGAGGAAGGCTGGCTGGAGCGAGTCCACTGGGGTCTGCCCTCTTCCTTGCTCCTTGGGCACGGCATAGGATGGGGGACTGCAGCTGAGGTCAGGGGACAGGGAGGACACTCCTGTGCCTGGGCACTCCTCTCCCTCTGCTCACTCATTCACTCCCTCCGCCCCCATCCACTGGATCCCTCCTGCCGCACTTATCCACCCAGCCATTTACCTCCTCAGGCAGACCAGGTCCTACCCCAGGGAACAGTGTGTGGCCATGTGGCACAGACCTATGCCCCATGCCAGGAGGGAGGGTCACCAGCTCCACCTGGGAATGGGAGCGTGGATAGCAGGCTGAGGTGGAGGGCATCTCCCTCTCCCCCTCTTTTCCTGGCCTCTTCCTCCATTCCCACTGGCTCCTCTCCTCCCCTCCCGCTTCATCTCTTTCTTGGGTATGGTTGAGCAGGTCTCACACTGCACAAGGGCTCCCAGCAGAGGACAAGGACTGACATCCGCTTGTGCTTCCCCTAACCCTGCATGAAGGCACCCTAGGGATCCTGGACCGCAGGAGCTCCAACCCTCCCCTCCTCAATATTCCCCCGTGGCAAGCCCTGCAGCCCTAACCCCAAGCCGCATCTGGGCAGGTTGGGCAGAAGCACTGAGCACTGGGGAGACCAGGCCTGGCCAGGCTGAGCATGGTAACTTGGCAGGGTTTGCACAAAACGTCTTGGGTCCCCAGCTGCACGCCCCTCGGGATGTTTCCCAAGAGGCTTCCCTGGGCCCCCCTCTGTGGCAGGAGAAGGGCCCAGGGGCTACTTCGAAGGTCTCAGCCCAGGCGAGGCCCCTGGAAACGCCAGAGCCAGGGAGGGGCCCAGCCCCCTCCCCGGGGCTGTGATTGGCATGCAGAGGTTGGGGGGTCTTGAGTTTTTGTCCCCAGAACAATGGCTGAGTGCACCCTGGAGAAAAGACAAACCCCCCCCCCCGCCCCGCCACGCCACTGCCTCCACCCTGTCTCACAACAGTAAGAGTGTTTGTCTGCCTCCAGCCGGCAGGCGCTGAGGACCCAACCTGCACGCACCTTGATACCAGACTCCTGGCTCCAGAGCCCTGTGGAATAAACTTCTGCCGTTTCGCCCTCCACTGTCTGTGGTACAGGGTTAGCACAGCCCTAGAAAACCAAAAGATAGTGAGCTCCCCGTCATAGGAGGTATGCAAGCAGAAGGTGGGGCAGGCAGGGGCACTGTAGAAGGAGCAGCCCTGGGGATTCCAGCGGTCCGTCTTTGATTCTTCCCAGACTGTGAGCCCTGGGGCATGGCCTCCTTCACCCCTGAAGGCCCAGGGCAGACAAGCCAAAGGCCCATGGCAGCCAAGAGGAGGTGCTGGAGGGCCCAGGGGTCCTTCTGCCACAAAGAGGGGTCCCAGTGCCGCCTCAGCCCTCCCCACTTGCAGGCTTTTGTGTTTGGGGAGACTGAGGTTTAAGCTTAGAGGATGCCTCTATGGAGCATATCTGCACCATGGCAGGGGAGGAAAGGCCAGGGGTACACGAGTACCCTCCCTCCCGCCCTCACCCAGCAGCTGAGGGGACCACAGCAGACAGATCCCCACACCTTCAGGGGCCCTGGGAACCCCAGGGGAACCCTCCTCAGAGGATATCAAACCCCCAGCATTCAAAACTTCCTGAGATCTGGCCCCAGCTGTCCCCTCTCCAGGGAAACAAAGGCACCTCTGGCACCCCCGCCCCAGCCAGCCTCACTGAGCAAGGGGACCAAGGGTGGCTCCTGGCCCCGCTGACAAACAGCTTCCTGTATGCACTGCTCCTCGGTTCCCAGAGCCCTCACACCTCCAGCTGAGACTTTTAGTTTGAACTTTTTTCCCAATGAAACCACAGAAGCCCAACAGAGACGTGAAGACCAGGCCGCCTCCCCAGTCTCCTCAGGGACCTCTCCCTGCTGGGTGAAGGGGGCACGTGGGCCCACCTAATCTTGGTCATCTCAGCTGAAACACTGAACCACCCTCGACCCCCCTAGCAGAGGACAGAGGAAAACTGCAAGAGAGTGCAAAAGCCCCCATCACCATCCCGTCCAAACGCAAAACATACAAGTTGAATCAGCAGGGTCTGACGTCGGAGACGCCAGCAGAAACCCTCTTATAGGAGGTTCAAGGCCGGGCGCAGTGGCTCATGCCTGTAATCCCAGCACTTTGGGAGGCCGAGGCGGGCGGATCATGAAGTCAGGAGATCAAGACCATCCTGGCTAACATGGTGAAACCCTGTATCTACTAAAAACACACAAAAAATTAGCCGGGCGTGGTGGCGCGTGCCTGTAGTCCCAGCTACTCAGGAGGCTGAGGCAGGAGAATCGCTTGAACCCGGGAGGCAGAGGTTGCAGTGAGCCGAGATCGTGCCACTGCACTCCAGCATGGGTGACAGAGTGAGACTCTGTCTCAGAAAAACAAAAGGTTTGAGAATGTCAGACAAGGCGGCACCCTGAGCAGACGCTCAGGCTGGGCAGAGTCTCTCTTGGGGGAGGGGCTCCTCGCACATCATGTCCCGGTGGGACTGTGGGGACTGGAGGAGGAAACGCTCCAGCTGGGCGCTTCCCGAGGAGGAAGTGGCGGCGGAATTTCCCCCAGGTGTGGCCGGCCTCAGGTATAAGAGCGGCCACGGCCAGGTGCCTGGTCAGGTGCACCTGTGGGATTGCTGCCAGGTGTTCAGGCCGCGCCAAGCCCAGCCTGTCCTGCTGCCACCACCATGACGGTGAGCCTGTTGCCCCTCCACGCACCACTTGCAGGGATGCCCCTTGGGTGGCGCAGCCAGCCTGGGCTGGAAGCACCTGAGCCCTGGGATGGGGATGTTGGGATGGGGTCTAGGAAACCCCTAAAGCTGGGGGTGGGGGCGGCAGCTGCACCCGGCTCCTCAGAGCTCTGGCATGGGTGTCTTGGGCTGAAGGGCTAGCCTCTCTGGGCTTCAGTTTCCCCCTCAACCGAGGGAGGGCTGTACCCCATCTTTCCCCTGGGAACAAAGAAAGCTGGGGTGGAAGTGAGGTACCCCTGCCCTGGGCACCCCTAACCACCCACCTGCCTGTTTCCCCAGCTCCTCCCTGGCCTCCTGTTTCTGACCTGGCTGCACACATGCCTGGCCCACCACAACCCCTCCCTCAGGGAGCACCCCCACACTCATGGGACCCCACGCTGCTACTCGGCCGAGGAACTGCCCCTCGGCCAGGCCCCCCCACACCTGCTGGCTCGAGGTGCCAAGTGGGGGCAGGCTTTGCCTGTAGCCCTGGTGTCCAGCCTGGAGGCAGCAGGCCACAAGAGGAAGTATGAGGGGTCCTCGGCTGCGACCCAGTGCCCGGTGCTGCGTCCGGAGGAGCTGTTGCAGGCAGACACCCACCGGCGCTCCATCTCACCCTGGAGATATCGGTGAGGGCCTGGGGTCCTGCTGTGCACGGGGCTGCCCCTTCCCGGCGGGGCCCTGGCTGCCTGGAGAGCTCGGGGCACCTCGGTGGCTCTCAACCGTCAGGTGGGCGTGGCCACCTGAGCTCCTCCCTCCAGCCCTGCGGACCTGGGTGGCTGAGCTGCTGCTTTCCGCCATCCTCTGCCTGCCACTGTCCTTGGTGGCCAGGGTCTCCTGGGAAAATTCTGGGCCCCCCACCTGAGCTCCTGCGGAAGTGGGGCTGGGCGATGAAGTGGGAGAGAGGCTCCTGGAGGTCTCCAGCCTCTGCGGTGTGCTGCTGGAGGGCCCTGGGAAGACGTGGATCACCACCACGTATGAGCCGGACTGCACGCCAAGCCCTCCCCACCCGTGTGGCTCGGCCCTCACCGCCTCGGGTCCCGTCCGGAGCACGCAGGGAGGGGCCCTGAGGGGAGAGGGGGCTGAGGGGGTGAGGGTAGGGCCGGAGACTCACTGTGCCCCTAATCCCACAGCGTGGACACGGACGGGGACCGCTACCCGCAGAAGCTGGCCTTCGCCGAGTGCCTGTGTGGAGGATGCATCGACGCACGGACAGGCCGAGAGACGGCCGCGCTCAACTCCGTGCATCTTCTCCAGAGCCTGCTGGTGCTGCGCCGCCAGCCATGCTCCATCCACGGCGTGGGGCCCCCCACCCCCGGGGCCTTCGCCTTCCATGCCGAGTTCATCCGCGTGCCCGTCGGCTGCACCTGTGTGCTTCCTCGGTCAGTGTGACCGCCCAGGCCGTGGAGCCTCCAGACTGGACACGTGGGCTCCCCAGAGGGCACCCCCTATTTATCTGTATTGTTATTTATACCCTGTGCCTGCGGGGGAGGCTGTGCTCCCCCCACACTGCCCTTGGGGTCCTGGGCAGGGAGAGAGCTCTCAGCAGCTGGAGGATCAGGGAGACGGGCATCCTCCGGGTCTGAAGGGTGGCCCCCCACCGTTCTCCCCATCTCCAGCCTCAGTGGTTCGGACTAGAAGGAGCTCGGAGCCTCTTCTGGCCGTTAAAACCACAGCCACAGAAAAGCTGTCTCATGGCTGCCTGTACCATGGCCCCACCCCTGGATTTCCCTCACCCACCACTGGCCTCAGGCCCCCCAGCTCCCTCTTCCCAACCTCCCTGGAAGTACCTCCGTTTCTTAAACTATTATTTAATTGTACATGTGCTATTAAACTGATGAACACATCCTCAGAGGCCCACATTCAGTGGGACATTCTCCTGCTCACCCTGGCTCAGGCCAGCCACTGACCCAATTCTGGGGCGTTCTTCCAGAAGGTTCTCTGCAGCAGCAAGTGGTGCATGCAGGTGGGGCTGAGCTTTAACACGGGGGAGCACAGGTGTCCGTGCTCTGCCCACGCATTGTCTCCCGAGGACACTCCAGGAACCGGGATGAGCCTCCTTCCCCCAAGCCAAGCCTTGAGCCCCATCCTTTGTAATCACTGGAAGCGCCTAGGGCACCATCTCGGCCCCCACAGCAAGAGTCTCTGAGGATGAGCTGCCGGGGCTGTTGGCTCAGGAGCCCAAGATCCATGGGCCCAAGGCTTCATGGTGTAGATCAACAGCCAAAGCTAAGGCGCCCTCCCTAAGGGAGAACTAGCCGCGCAGGGCCCAGGGTCTGTTGGAGACTTTTGTTTTTTTGAAACGGAGTCTCACTGTTGCCCAGGCTGGAGCGCAGTGGTACGATCTCAGCTCGCTGCAACCTCTGCCTCCTGGGTTCAAGCAATTCTCTGCCTCAGCCTCCCGAGTAGCTGGGATTACAGGCACGCACCACCATGCCCAGCTAATTTTTGCATTTTTAGTAGAGACGAGGTTTCAACAACTTGGCCAGGCTGGTCTTGAACTCCTGACCTTGCGATCCACCTGCCTCGGCCTCCCAAAGTGCTGGGATCATAGGCGTGAGCACTTTGAGCCAGGCCCTCCGTTGGAGATTTTACTTACAGGGCCCCAGAGTGAGCAGCCTCAGTCACGGAAAGGGGGCCCAGGCCTGTGGCAGTCTGAGGCCTCAGTCTCTAGGCCCCCAGCCCTGAGGGCTGACATTGCCGTTGGGCCACTGGGCAGTTGTCAGCCTCTCCCCTGCCTGACCCCCTGGCTCACCCCACCTACTGTGTGCAGGGTCCTGGGGATGGGGGCAAGGGGGCTGCACAGAAGAACAAAGACTCCATTCAGGTCCCCAGAGGAGGAAGCCTCAGGGAAGACTTCCTGGAGGTGGTGGCTTTTGTCCTGGAGGTGAAATTTTCATTCATCACATTTATTGAGTTTCTTTCATTTTTTGAGACAGGGTCTTGCTCTGTTACCCAGGCAGGAGTACAGTGGTGTGACTTCAGCTCACTGCAACCCCAGCTCTGGGTTCAAGCGATTCTCCCACCTCACCCGCCCAGTACAGGTGTGCGCCACCACACCCGACTAATTTTTGTATTTTTAGTAGAGACAGGGCTTCACCCTGTTGGCCAGGCTGGTCTCGAACTCCCAAGCTCAAGTGATCCTCCTGCCTCAGCCTCCCACAGTGCTGCGATTACAGGCGTGAGCCCCCGTGCCCAGCCATATTGAATTCTACTAAGTGCCTGGCACTGGGAACAGGGTGAGAACAAAAGGGACAAAACCCCTCCTACCCCCACGGTGACTGATGAATCAAGTGGTGATTAGTCTGTGAATGAGTCCAGGACAGAGGCTCTGGGGGAGGCTGCAGTTCAAAGCAGAGGGTCAGGGAGGCCTGAAGATCTGAAGGGGAGGAGGACGGAGCCAGGCAGCAGGGAGGGCCTGAGAAGGCACATGCTGGGCGTGTCCAAGGGTCAGAGTGGCCAGTGTGGCCGACACCAGCAAGGGGGACCATGGGGGCAGGGCAGGGTGCTGAGGGTGCCGCTCATGTCTGCCCTGGGGCCATGAGAAACTTGTGACTATCACCGGAGGCAGCTGAGCCTGTGGGTTGTGAGGCTGTGGGTTCTGAGGCTGTGGGTTGAGCTGGAGGCACTGGTGTGAGGCTTTGGGTTTGCACAGCAGCAGCGGCAGGATGATTTCAGGAGGTGAGGGCAAAGTGGGTGAGGGCAGAGTGGGAGGTGGCAGGTGACATGGGTGGGGATGGCCCACAGGGTTGGGGTCTGGACTTGGGCCAGGATGGATGTGGGGGCGTCAAGGGTGACCTGAAGCTTGCTGACCTGGGGCGACGGCTCACTGAGGCAAGGCTGGGTTGAGACGTCTGTATGGTGCTGAGTGCAGGCTGGTGGGGGGCGGGTTGGGAACAGGAGAGGACCCTGGTTCTGAAGTGTGAGTTGCTGGGAAGCAGGTGGGAAAGGAGGCAAGGGCTTCTCCGACCTCGGGGGAGTGGGTGCCTTGGAGAGAGCCCAAGGGTGGGGGGTGGCTGGTGCCTGGCAAAGCTTTGAGGGCACCGGGCTGAGGTGGTGGCGAGATCAGTGGGCAGGGGCAGGACTGTGCGCAGTCAGCCACAGCCACAGCACGAGTGACGGGCAGGGGTGGCCAGAAGCCCCGTGCAACTTGGCCTGAGTGTCCTGGGCAGCTGGAGGGACCCCAACATCAATGTGGGGGCAAACAAGGGCGCATCTGCCACCAGCCTCACCCCACCTTCTACAGAAAAGAGGCTCCCTCCCTGTTCCCTCTTCACTCAAAGCCAGCGGCCTCCTCTGGAATCCAACCCCCTTAGGGGGGCGTTGAGTGTGTGCAGAGATGCGGATGGGCTGCGGGGCCTGGGAGACTATCGAGGGAGGACCCCACGGCCTCCTGCAGGCCCGGGACGACCTTTCTAGGGAGGCACACAGCTGGAATCCAGGTATTGTAGGTCGCGGACTACACGGTACCCCGGGATTTCGTGTCCTGCTGGGAAGGAAGGCGATGCTGATGCTAATGAAAATGGAATGCGGCACGGAGTCCCGCCGGGCAGGAAAGGGGGTGCCTGCGGGACCGAGGCAGCCTGGCCCCGGCCCCGCCCCCGGCCCCGCCCCCGCGCCCAGGCCCCGCCCAGACAGAGGCTCAGACGCTCCTGGCTTCGCTGCGTTTATTGCGGGCGGGCGCCCCCTGGCGGGCGTGCGGGGCGAGCGGGCAGGTCCGCGGCGCGGTCACACCACCTCGTCGGTCACCGGGATGGGGTTGACCTGGGGGCCCGCCGAGGGGCCCTCCGCCGCCGCCGCCGCCTCCTCGCTGGGCTTCTTGCGGGCCTCGGCCGGAGGCCGCGGCGGGGGGTTGCTGGGCGGCTGCTTGATGGTGCCTCCGACCTGCGGCCGCTCCTGGGGCTTGGGCTCGATGGGCGTCCACTGTTCGCCGCGCACGGCCGCCTGCGGGGCACTGAGCGGTTGGGCCGCGCCCCAGCGCCCTCCCGCCCTCCCTGCAGGCCCACCCCGCCAGGGGTCCCGGACAGGCTTCAGTCTGAATCCCAGGCGGGATGGTGCGAGTGCCGCTCAGAGAGGTTAAGTGACGCGCCCGAGGACACACAGCCAGGACCTGGGTCGGCCTGACATCAGCCCGAGCTATTGCTTCACTCCAGGAGCGGGGCGGAACCCCTGGGCTTCTGGAAGAACCCCCTGGTGGCCACTCCCAGATGCAAATTCCAGCGCCCAAATTCTCCTCCCAAGGCGCCCAGGGCAGGCAGGGGGGCAGGGAGGCAGGCCCGAGGTCCAGCAGGAGGGTGGCCCAGAAGAGCAGAAGGCCCTGCTCTGTCTGGTGAGCGCCACTCACTCACCCACCCTGGGCGGCAGCCCCCCAAGGGTGCCCAGGCATTTCCGCACATGGGGGTTTGGGGAGAGACTGAAGAACAGTGATTCAACTGGCTTACTAAAAACACAGACTCCTGGGAGTGTGCGCTGTTCATCTCCTATCCCGTAAAAAATACGGTAGGAAAAATATGTCACATTGTACGCAGAAGGCATACACAGAATCCCGCACACACACTAGAAGATGCACACCAGGGGGAAGCAGTTCCCTCTGCGGGCAGGAGGAACTTGGCGCTATGGACAAAAGGAAATGAATGAGCAAAGTCCAGGGGCTCTGTCCACCCACAGACCCCGCAGTGAGGGGCGGCCCGCAGCCATCTGCTCCGGAGCCCAGGGCAGGCAGAGTCACTGCACCCAAGGCCCGCCCTGGCTGCGCCCTGCCCTCCCGCCCATCCCTACCCTCTTAGAAGGACCACTGTATCCCATGAGCAGCCTTCTAACAGTGCTGTTTTCACAAAGCAAACCCAGGTGTTGTCAGTTTAAAAAAAGTCTGCGTGACAGCGTGCGTCCTGGCACCGCCCACGAATCAGCTCAGAGAGGGTTCAGGTGAGAAAAGCCCGATAGGTGGCCCCAAGCCCAAGCAGGGCCTTCAGCGGCTGTGTGACCCTCGGCCAACTACAGCACCTCTCTGAGCCTCCGCATCTTTGTCTGTAAAGTGGGGACCCTAGTACCCTCCCAGGGCTGTGGTGCAGGTTAATGAGCAGAGAAATGACCAGACACAGAAGATGTGCAAAGAGCAGCTGCTGCGGTGGTCGTGTCCCGCCATGCTGTGAGCTCACGCCCCGGTTTGCGCTTGCTTCCAGCCCGGGCTCAGCCTGCAGAGCCAGCTTCAAGGACCATGCGTGTCTGAGGGTGTCAGGGTAGGGGCTGGGGCTGGGGGTGGCCGGAGCCGACCTCACAGAGCACTACTCACCAGCAGGTAGATGCCGCTGGCGATGGCCAGGCAGGCAGTCCCGAGGATGGTGGCCAGCAGGAAGCCAGCAGGCACCGACAGCCTGGGGGGCGGTGGGTGGGGGCAGGGACACAGAAGGGCACTCAGAAAGAGGAACGGAGCCCCAGGTATGGGGGCCAAGGCCGCAAGGTCTCAGGACAAGACAGACCACAGACCAAGGGGACGTGCGGAGCCAGGGGCTTGTTTGGGTCCTGGGTGTTCTTGGCCTTGATGGGGACATGAGCGGCTCGCACACTTGCTGGGAGGAAGCCCCGGCAGCTACAGGGCAGCCACATGCAGGTGCTCCGGCCTTGGCCAGCAGCAACCACCAGACGCACAGCATGGGACCTTATACACTACCAGGAAGCCCAGGCAAGACCCCCCAGCAGGGCCTGTTGGCCCCCACCCATGGCTGCTATGATCGCAGCTGCTCAGGTGTGGGGAAGATCCTTAGGAATCTGGCACACTCGACGGCAGATACAGGCTCCAGGGGCCCTGCCAGACCTGGGGACCCGAATTTTGGTTTAGAAAAATGTCCAGGTAAGTGGTGGTGGCTCCAGTTCAGGCAGCCCGGCCGGTGGGACAGTGGGGAGGGTCTGCTCCAAACCCTCCTGAGCCCCAGAGGGGGGGTGGGGTGGGGTGGGACTCACAGGAGGTGCAGGACGGCCCGGATGTAGTAATTCCTGGTGAGGGGCCCGAACAACTTCACCACAGCGGTCATGTACTTCTGCCCACTGTGGGAGGGAGGAAGGCGGACAGTGTGGTGGGGCCTCTCCCACTCAGGACTCCCCTGCCGTCCTGCCGACCACTCCAGGGCACCCGGGCCTCTTTCCTCCCAGAAAACATGCCAGGCAGGCACGGGCCTTGGTTTGCCCACAAGGACCGAAGGGTCGGTTCCAGAGCCTCTGAGCGAGGAACCAGACTCCATATAGCCGACCTTGTGGGCCCTGCCTGGGCCCCGCAGCCCTGGGACAGACCCCAGAGCATGCAGGAGGTGACTCACCAGCGCTCCATGGTGGAACCCTTCTTCCTCTTTCCGCGGGGGTACTCCAGCAGGCAGACAAACACGCCCGCCACACTGAAGCCACGTGGTTAAGGAACAGCCCAGCTCAGCCTGAGGGGCCACACAGGGAGCCCCCTTTACTAAGAAAGCACGGAGAGGGGCCGGGCACGGCGGCTCACGCCTGGAATCCCAGCACGGTGGGAGGCTGAGGCAGGAGGATCACTGGAGCCCAGGAGTTTGAGGCCAGCCTGGGAGACATAGTGAGGCCTTCATCTCTACAAAAAGTTTAAGATTAGCCAGGTGCGGTGGCATGCGCCTGTGGTCCCAGATGCTCCAGAGGCTGAGGTGAGAGGATTTCTTGAGCCCAGGTGGAGGCTGCCATGCGTCGTGATGGCACCGATGCACTCCAGCCTGGGGGACAGAGCAAGACTCTGTCTCAAAAAAAAAAAAAAAAAGTGGGGGGAGGCGGCCACTGCCTGAGGTCACAGAGCAGGAAACGGCCACGGGAGGTGCAGCAGGTCCGGGCACCTGAGGCTGGCCCACACCTGCCCTCACACCGCCCTGCCCACTGTTCCTTGTCGGGAGGTCTGGCGGGGCAGAGGAGGTGGAGGGGCTGGCCAAGGGGGATGACTGATGGGGATCCCAGCAGTCCAAGGGAGGCCTCAGGGCTGGCCCTGGCCCTCGGGGGGCACTGCCTGCCCACCCCTCGCCAGGACGCAGGCTGGTAGGTCTGCCACTGACCACCACAGGGCCCAGGCGAGCGGCCTGGCTGATGAGGCCTGGGCTGCCCGCCCTGTCTCCCAGCCTGGCTGTGGTGCTGGGGAGCGGAGGAAAAGCGCTCCCTGTGAGGTGGCTCCCCGGCTCTGCCCTGGGCGTTCCCTGCCCACCCCGCCTCGGGTGGAAGGATACATGGAGTAGGCTCCGAAGTACCACTGGGTGAAGCGCCCGGCGGTGGCCACAATGCCCCCCGTGATGAGGACTGCGGGGAGAAGTGGGTCAGGCACTGAGGGGCTCCCATCCCAGGGGCCCAGGCCACCAGGCCACCAAGAACTGTCCTCTGCAGTCCATGTGTTCGTCCCTACAGATCCCCACAGCACAGTGACGGGGTCGGGGTCACCCCAGGAGGCAGCCCCCTGCGCTGGTGAAGAGCAGAGCTGGTGGGGCATGGCTTGGTGGAGCGGGGTGTGTGACGTGCCTGGGCTCTGAGTCCCAAGAGCAGCCAAGGGACGGCCCGACCTGCAGGCGCCAGTGGGCCTGTGCTCCTGGGCTCTGGGACCTCCGAATGGACACCCTTGTCACCGTAAGTCTTTGTTTGATGCATGAAAGCCCATATGCCGAGTGTGGTTTCTGCATTTTGGAGTGTCCCTGACACAGATTTCCTCCAAACCCGTCAGCTGTTGGCCTTAATTTCAGTTTCAACTGATAGGGCTATTTCCGCACCTTTTTTTGGTTATTGTCCGATACTCCCTCTTACTGGTTGTCTTTTTTTTTTTTTTTGAGACAGAGTCTCACTCTGTCACCCAGGCTGGAGTTCAGTGGCTCTCCCAAACTCAATTCACTGCAACCTCCGCCTCCTGGGTTCCAGCAATTCTCCTGCCTCAGCCTCCCGAGTAGCTGGGATTACAGGTGCGCACCATCACGCCTGGATAATTTTTCTATTTTTAGTAGAGACGGGGTTTCACCACATTGGCTAGGCTAGTCTTGAACTCCTGACCTCAGGTGATCCACCTGCCGTGGCCTCACAAAGTGCTGAGGTCACAGGCGTGAGCCATGGTGCCCGGCCCTGCTTACTATTTTCTAGACAGGATCTTGCTGTTGCCCAGACTGGAGTGCAGTGGCACAAACACAGCTCACTGTAGTCTCAACCCCCTGGGCTCAAGCAGTCCTCCCACCTCAGCCTCCCAAAGTGCTGGGATTACAGGCGTGGCCGCCTCACCCTGCCAGCCGTTTTTGTCCCCTCTTGGTCTTCCTTGAAGATTTCCTATCCTTGGTTTGAGCCCAGCTACACATTAACTCCCTGACTTTGCCCGTCTGCGTTGGAGGAAGGCAGGGCAGTGTCCTTGAGTCCACTCAGCCTGTTGTCTGTGCATCTTTAAGGGACTGTTCCAGTCCTGGGCCTGCCCTCCAAAAGAGGGTGCAAGGCTGCCGCTGGTGCCACCAGAGAGGCCTGAGGACATATTGTGGCACCTAGCCACATTTATAGAGCACCTGCTGTGTACAGGGACTCTGTCAAGGGCCCCGCTCTCTCAGGGCCAGCTGCCTCCTGGGGCTCCACGTTCTGGAGACCTCCCCAAGCAGGTGGCATTTGAGAAAGAAATGGGACAGCCATGAGGCTCTGCAGAGGCAGCAGCTTGTGCCGAGGCCCTGGGCATGCTGAGGAGATCTAGAACAGAAAGGACGCCCCGGCAGCTGGAGGAGGGGGTGGGGAGGCTGGAGTGGGCAGCGCAGGGCATCCAGTCTGTCCGATCCGGTGCTTAACCTTCGGGCCAGGAGCCCTGCTGGTTTCAGCAGGGAAGCTGCCTGCACAGGCCAGACTTAGAGCCCAGGTATCCTGGCTCCCAGCTGGGTGCCTCAGTCCCTTTACTTCCTGCAGGGAGTATGGGGCTGGCAGGGTGACAGGCCCATGGGGAGGCTCTGGGAAGAGCTGTCTGGACTGACCCACCGAGTTCTTGGTGGCTGACTCTCAGTCGGTGGTGACTTTGCTGGGCAGACAGTCGGCAGGCCCGCGAGCTCCAGCCCTCTCACCCTGTGGTCTCTGCTCCCCCTCACTCCCCAGACAACAGAGAGGACGCTCAGAGCCCCAGGGGGGTGGCGGCAGCAGGCCCCTCCTCCTCACCCCCAGCGCCCCCGCCCGTGCCCCTCCCACGCACTCCTTCCCTGCTGCGGGTCCTTCCTGGAGCTGCTGCACTGGTTCCTCTGGCCTCAGACCCCACCTGAGCCCAGTCTCACCCACCCTGGTCCTGAGAGGCTTCATTTCCAAATGGAGTCTGCTGCCCTCAGCAGCACGCCTGAGCAAATGCGCAGCAGGGTGCCATCCCCCCCAAGAGCAGCTGGACTGGGCTGGGCAGGGCGGTCACCGGGTGGTTTCCGTGCCTTGTGAAATCCCAGGCGGACTCCAGATGAGGAGGGCCGAGACCCACGGCATGAAGAGCCCACCTTCCCACCCCAAGCTCAGGGGGCCTGATCCCCAGCCCAGCTGGCTACTGAGGGGAGGAGAGCTTCTCCCGATGTCCAGGCCCAGAGCCCCCACTGGGGGTCTTGGGGGGGCGGTCACCCCGGAAACCACCGGGGCTGAACCGCCTCTTCCCCTGCGCTGCAACTTCCTCCTTCACGGAGTCGGGGAACGGAGGGAAGCAAATGGGGGAGGAGGCGCCGCTCCGCTGGGTCTGCAAGCGGGCTGTTCGGGGTCTCGGAAGTCCTCCTTCCGGCCCACGGCCTGAAGGTCCCGCTCGCGTTCCCCGCACCCTCCGGGCCTGACCCCATCCCAGCCCATCTTGCCTGGTGCCCCACTTCCCCGCCTAGTAAGTAGCCCGAGGTCCCCGGCTGGGGTCTTGGGACACCCCCCAGGCTGCAGCCTCCACCATCCCTGCCGCGCACTCACTCAGGCCGGACGCCAGCGCCTGCTCGTTGGCCCACATGGCCCACTCGATCTGCCCCATGGCTGCGCCGACCCGGCTGGGACACTGCTAGGCGCGCACTGCCGCCCCTGCGCTCCCGGCCGAGCCCCGCCCCGGCCAGGCCCCGCCCCCAGCCCCCCAGGTGACCGCGGGTGGGCGGAGACCCGCCTCTGTAGGGTGCGGGGCTGTCCCGGAGCCTTCTGCCCCCGCCCTCTCCAGACGCGACCGGGGCTTAGGAAGGGCCCTGCGTGGCAGCCCCAGCCCAGGCGGGGAGTCTGCGTTTCCCAGCTTCAGCTCCCCCGCACGGACTAGCGTCTCTGCCCAGCGCGGGACTTCCAACCGAGGGTCCCGTGTCAACAAGGCTTCTAGTAATAGCAGAAAAAGGTGAGAAAGGTGTGAAGGGTCGGCTTCCTGAGCAGCTCCACCTCTCCAGAGCCTTGGGGGGGTGGGGGGGGTCCCCCCTACAGCCCAGGACCACCTCTGCACCCTGATGCTACCGAGGCCAAGGGTGACGTCCACGTGGGGGCCAGAGGCCCTGCCCCCATTTCTTCACCCTGGCTCTAGGCTGGCACAGGCGTGGCCTGGGTCCGACACTGTGGGCCTCCCCTCACCATCACTCGACTGTGTCTGAGACTCAGGGGAGGGGACAGGATGTGCATAGAGACAGCCGCCCTGTCATGTCCGGCCTGGGGATGAGAGGCAGGCGTTGGCGTAAGGGTGGGGAAAGGGCAGCAGAGGTGGTACGTGGGGGGTGGGGGGTGGTAGGCCCAGTGCCCATGGGAAGACTTTAGGCCTGGGGCTGCCTGAGGGTCCCACCCGAGCCAGTGTGGGGTTTGAGGGGAGCCTCCTGTGCCTCTACCCAGCCTGTCCCTCCCCCAGGCCCTCCTGGGGCACACCTGGACTCCCTGGCAAGTCCCAGGGCCACCGGGAGCAGGAGCCCGGGAATGCTGGTTTAGGAAACAGGAAAACAGGAGGACCTCGCTGAATCTAAACAAAAAAAAAAAAAAGGAAAACAGGAGGCAGAGGCCGCAATGCCAGTTTATTTCCACGGCCACCAGGGCCGCACTGGTGCCCACTCCTGCCACCATTCCAGCCACACCTGGGCCTGGGCAGGGTCTCAGCAGAGGTGCCGTGAGCAGCCACCAGGCGAGATACTTGGTGGCTTCCTGAGGCCCAAGGTGGCTGCTCCAGCACAGCGACCCCTTCCCTGGCCCAACGGACGGATGCCGACTCCCTGCTGAGCTCCCTCTCAGAGCAGTGGGAACGGCTGGAGCGCGGTGAGAAACCCCTTCAGCCTTGCCGCACCCGGCTCTGCCAGCTTTCATGCCCCGATCCCATCCATCTTGGCGAACTGCTGGTGCAGCTCAGGGCGGCTGAGGCACTCAGCAGGGACCTCTCCTGACATCTGGCAGCCGCGGGTCTCCCCACCCCATGGCACACTGCCCATGGGCCCAGAGCCAGGCCACCACACACAAGTCCCAGGAGTCCCGCCAGTCCACCATGCCCACTCTCTAGCTCCGGCGAGGCCACCCCTTCTCCAGGCGGCATGCGGTCCTGTGGAGGCAGTCAGGCAGCTGGCTTCGGCAGGCCATCAGGACCCAGGAGGTGGGCGCAGGGGTCGTCCAGGATTTGAGGCCCTGGCCCCACCTGGGGGTAGAGATCCATGTCAGGTCAATGGCAGCACGCCGCCCTGTGTCCCAGCACGTGTAGGTGCTGGACACAGGAGAGCAGCAGTGTGCCCTGCCCTTCCGGCGGGTCCCGGTCAGAAGCTACACCACCCGACTGACACCCACACCCAGCTCCTGCAGGCACAGCTGCCCCTGCCAGCTGGGAGCCCTCTGCCTGGGGCACTGCCTCTGTCACTGGGTGGAGACAGGACCACAGTGCCTGCAAGCACACAGCCCTGTGCGCGCGGCCCTTGAGAAGAAGGCGAAGCCAACGGCTCAGACGGGCGTGATCGCTCTGAGCAGGTCAGAAAGCAGGAGTCCCGGTCTACTGGGCCAGTTGGGCTGGGGGGACCCCCAGGTAGAGAGGCTGTGTTGCGTCCCCGGGACCCCAGCAGCACCGATCCCAGGCACTCCCCACCTGACCCCTGGGAGCCTGCATCCGACTCATCCTTCCACCCGCAGCCCGGCCCAGCCCTGCCGCTCTGAGCATCGCCAGTGGCCTGCAGCCTCCCCTTTGACAGCAAATGAATGAGACACAAGTGCCAAAGGCTTTCTGGCTTCCTCCCTGAAACACGGTGGGGAGGGAGCCAGGCTGAGCCTGCGAAGGCCTGGGGGCTGGGTGGGAAACCCCACGGGGTACTGGGCCTCACCTGAGTGGCTATGATGTACTTGACCCCGCCGGGAGTCGGCTCCATGGCCAGCGCAGCCTGGAGCTCAGCCGGGAGAGGGGCCGGCCTCACCCGCAGCCCCTTCAGAAACCTGGAAAAACACGCGCATTTCTCTAAGCGTCTAGAACAGGTAAGTCCGGAGGTAGGAAGGCATTCCTGGCTGGCGGGGCCCAGGGACAGGAGATGGCAGGTGGCTGCTATGGGGACAGGTTTCTTTAAGAGGGGATGGAAAAGTTAAGGAGGTGGTTACACAACCCTGTGAATGTCTCCACACCATGGGATGCGGGATCGTACGCTCTCGAGACCGAGTCTCACTCCGTTGCCCAGGCTGGAGTGCAGTTGCGTGACCTCGGCTCACTGCAACCTCTGCCTCCTAGGTTCAAGCAATTCTCCTGCCTCAGCCTCCAGAGAAGCTGGGACTACAGGTGCCCACCACCATGCCAAGCTGATTTTTGAATTTTTAGTAGAGACGGAGTTTCACCATATTGGCCAGGCTGGTCTTGAACTCCTGACCACAGGTGATCCACCTGCCTCAGCCTCCCAAAGTGCTGGAATTACAGGCATCAGTCACAGTGCCCAGCCTGAGACAGTAAGTTTGAGGTTATGTGGTAAACAGCTACGCCCAGGCTGGGACCTTCAAGAGGCCTGGGCCTGTGTCTGACCAAGGCTGCTGCCAAGCCCCATGGGGAGCAGCTTAGGGAAGTGCCTAGTTCAAGCTGGTGCGTTTGTCATGGTGTTCTGCGGAACAGCGAAAGCCTACACGCCCCACCCGGAGCAGGGGTACGGGCCTGGCACTGCCCAGGAAGGCAGTCCTGGGGTGTGGTCTCAATCCGTCATCTTACGGGGCAGGCCCCAGATCATCAGAAGTTAATATTGCCTCCACCCAGGGCTTCCGGACACCCCTCACACTGAGGTGTCCTCACACTGAGAATGAGACAGCATGACAACCACGTGAGGAAGAAACCGACTGCCCGTGGCCAGAGGAGGCGGGGCTGAGCTGCAAACTGAGGAGGTGCACATGAGCGCTCCGCGGTGCCAGGATGCAGCTGCCGGACCCCACCCCAGAAAGAACACCCAACTGCAGGGAAGGGACAACACCGGCCGCCTGGACTGGTTCTAACTCATTTTAGTGAGGAAGAAGTCGGAGGCTTTGAACCCTTTCCTTCCAAATGTCAGACACGTGTACCTGCTCCTGGGAATGCATGCGTGTTTCCTAAGAAGCCACTCTTCTATGGACTAGAGGCCTGCAGGCTCCCGAGCTGCAGGGGATGCCGTCTCTAAGGAGGTGGGAGACCCTGGGTATTGCTCACACACGCGTGTGTGGCCTCGCTTTTTTCCTTGTGGACGTGGGTTGTGGGATGGCTCCATGGGGACACACTGTATGGGTCTCACACTCTGGGGGATGGACACCTGCCGTGCGACGCCCAGTCGGTGTCACAGCCTTCAGCTGCCTCCGTCCCTTCGGGAAGGATGTTCTGGGCACCATCTCCCAAAAAGGAGGAGGGGAGGGGTCCACACTCACGTGTCTCCGTTGGACTCCGGGGGAAAGGTGTGCCTTACAGCAGCCACAAAGTCAGCCATGGTGTCCTCCAGGGTGAAGATCACGGCATTGGGGCCCGCGTCAAAGGTGTACGCGACCTGGAACCCATGGCAGTTACCCTGGCTATGCGCGTGGTGCCTGGCCTTGTGCCCCCAACCCTCTGGCCTGCCTGGAGGCCCTGGGGTCTCCAAGAGCTCAGTCTGGACCCTCAGGGCCACACTGGAGCGCAGCTGTGGCCCCAACAACCTGTTACTTAACACCCCTGCCTGTGAACCCAGGAAAAAGGCCGTGGGGCCGTGACCCAAGCAAGCCAAGAAACGAAACTCAAGAACCCACATGGTCGGTGAGCTTGGCACACAGCAGGGCAGAGCTTTCAGACAGATCCCCATGCACGCAGGTCTCAGGACCGCCTCCACGGCAGCACACAGCTAGACACATGCCACAGCCCTCCCAGCCCGAGTCACCTTGGTGTCCCCGTGGTGGGCGTTGAAGCGGTGCACCAGGTGGATGATGCGCCAGGAGATATGGCTGAGGTACGAGATGGGCGGGAAGGTGTCGAGGCAGGTGGCGTGGAACTGGTTGCTGTCTTGCATGGTCAGCTGGGCGAAGCCCCGGAAGTCTCGCTCCTGGATGCAGCGGGTCATCTCTGCCATACGTGCAGGCACCACAGATGTGGCCCGGAACTGCAAGGCACGGGGTGTTTTCCATGGAGCCACTGGGGGTCTCGACGGCACAAGGATCAAGGCAAGGCTGCGTGCTTGGAGGCCCGGCTCAAGCCCTGTCTCTGTGTTTGGCTCCTCCACCTGGTCTTGGCAAGAGGCTGAGGGAAGAGCCGGGCACAAGCGTGACCCCCACGGCCCCAGGGTCACCCGCTCCCGGCCTCACCCGCAGCAGGGAGCTGGTCTTCACACTGGCCTGCATGCCCACAGTGCTGCCCATCAGCTTCTTCTCAGCGCTCACCTGCACGGGGAGAGACAGCCTGGCAGAGACCAGCCCCAGGGACTGCAGCTCCCGACACTCGGCCCTCCCTGGCTGATGCAGGCAGCGGAAGTGGGAGTCAGTGCCTCCTGCATGACCATGGAGGCCTCCCAGCCACAGCAGGGGCACCGCATGGGAGCACTTCCTGAACACTCAGCCAGACATTGGTTGCTTCAGCCCCCACTGACCCCAGGAGCCAAGTGATGCCTAGATGGGATGCCTTCCATCCCGTTCCCAGCGGCAGCCCTGACTAGGGGCAGCAGCTGCCCGACTGGTGCTACACGCCACCCCACTTACCACCAGGATAAGGACGCGGAGTTCAGGCCAGTGCGACTCCGGGGCCACTTGCCGGGCAATGCTGTCCGTCCCATCAGCCTGCTCTCCCATCTGCCACTCCACAAAGCCCCCATACAGGCTCCGGCAGGCGCTGCCTGAGCCCCGGCGAGCCACTTCTGAGAGGTCACTCTCCACACCATAGACGCGGGCCAGGGTGTAGGCTGCAGGTACAGGGTGTGGGGGGTCCTCAGAGCTGCCCGTGCTATGCTTCCTGCCAGCTCACCACCCCGGAACACCCTGCACCCCACGGCAAATGGGGATTTCAAGATGACAGGGCTTCTGAGCCATCAGCCTTCGAGGTCAGCATTCACTGGCTCGGCCGTCCACCCCCTCCACTAGCTCGGCTCCCGGCACTCACTGTTTGTTTGAGGCTGGCAGAGCCAGCGGCCTGAGACAAGGGTGACAAAAGGCACTGCGGCAGAGCAGGAAGCCGCCTGGGGCATTCCAACCCACCATGGGGCTGGAGAGAGGCCCCCAGGACACCCAAGCTGGGCTTTAAGGGTGGGAAGGAGTTGGCAAGGTCATGTGGGGCAGAGACTGATGCCAGGACAGAGCAGGACTCCACCAGATTTTGCCCCTGCCCACCCAACACCGGAGCCGTCTTCTCCCCTCAGTCCATAGGGCTCCAGCAGGGCAACCCCACCTCCAGGCCTGGCTACCCACCGCCCTGGTCACTGAGGATGGTTCAGGGAAGGTACCGGAGCCCAGGGGGGCCAGGAAGCATCGTCCCTAGAGTTGAGGGATGAAGATGGTATGAGACCACCACTGTGGGGATGGGCTCTGCCACGGCGTGGGAAGCCGCCAGAGGGGCCTGGTGCTGGTGGAGAGCTGGGTCCAGTGGGGCCTGCAACCAGCTGTGCCCATTGGAATCCTAAGTTATGTGAGCCACAAGGTCATCGCTATTTTAGGTCTGAGCCAGTCTGAAGTGGTTTCTCTCACTGACAACCTTGAAGGGCCCCACATGGAGCAACTAGAAGACTGTTTTATTTTCTGTAGAGATGGGGTCTCCCTATGTTGCCCAGGCTGCTCTTGAACTTCTGGCCTCAAGTCATTCTCCTCATCAGCCTCTGAAGTGCTAAGATCACAGGCGTGAGCCCGCGCCTGCTGCAGCTGGAAGACGCCTGGTTCGGATGTGCTCTAGGAGGAGCCAGAGCAACTCCAGACATCAGGGAGGCCTGAGAGGTAGGTGCTCATTCAGCCTGCCCGGCAGTGGGCTCCCTGACGCGGGCAGAGCGCAGCGGCTCCTGTGCCCATAGCCTGGAACCCCGGCAGGTCTCTGCAGGCACCCACCTAGGCAGGCATAGCCCGCCGCCGAGGAGGCCAGGCCCGCAGCCGTGGGGAAGTTGTTCACCGAAGCCACGTGCACCTTGCAGCTGAGGCTGGAGGGCGGCGGGTCCCCGTCCCAGGCATTCCTCCGCTTCTGGGCCAGGCAGCGGACTGCAGAGAATGAGGCGGCATGTGGCCCAGCTGTCAGCACCCTGCCCAACCTGCTCTCCTGCCCACCTGCCCACCTGCCCAGGACTCACAGCTGAACACCAGGCCTCTGCCTGCCAAACTCGTCATGGAGACTCTTTCCCAGGAAAACCCCAGACCCCAGGCCCAGACACAGCTGATCCTTGAGGTGGGCCACCGCCCCAGAGCTGGGAAGTCCAGAGTTCTGGTTCCCAGCCATGCCCTGCAGCCTCAGGAGGGGCCCAGAGGCAGAAGCACTTTCTGGACACTTGGACCCTGCTGACAATAGGGAGGGATGGGCTGGCGGGAACCCCAACTCACTCTCCTGCAGGCAGGCCTGGAGGCGCGGCTGCCCCACGTCCTCCTCCCTGCCGTTCAGCCAAACCCGGTCCTCGGTGAAGTCCTTGCTGACGGCAGCCGTCGTGGTGGTTTTTAACTGAAAAGGAAACCCAGGGCCACCTCAGACGCCAGCACTGAGGACCGATGCCAGCCAGGTGCCCCCTTCCGCTGAGAGAGCCTCATGGCTGCCCACTCGAGCAAAGACGGCCTTAGCTGGGCCGTGGAGAAGCCCATGGGAAGCACAGGCCACGCGCTGTGTAGCAACCAGGCCTCATCCTGAATGAAGGGACAGGGACTCCCAAAGGAGCCCCTGGGGCACCGTGTGCACATGTGTGAGACCTGGGGCAGGGTGTGTGCTGTGCTGTGGGAAGCTCTCCTAACACTGAACAGCTGCTGTGTGCCGGCTGGGAGTCGTCGCTAAGCCATCATCCTAGCCTTTAGGTAAAAAGGTACCAGTTGTTTTGTTTTGTTTTGTTTTGTTTCAGAGACAAGCTCTCACTCTGTCACCCAGGCTAGAGCACGGTGGCACGATCATAGTTCACCGTGGCCTCCAACTCCTGGGCTCAAGAGATCCTCCCACGTCGGCCTCCCAAAATGCTGGGATTGCAGATGTGAGCCACCAAGCCCGGCTGGCACCAACTGTTCTACAAACGTTCTGTAAATGGCACTGGTGTTTTGTCGTCAGCCCACACTTACCTGGTCCTGGTGCAGAGTGACGCTCAGGGAGGAGTTGATGGGCAGGACCAGCTCTTCATCACGCTTGCCCCCTGCAGTGAACAGCCAGGGCCAGGCCGGTGGGCTTCCTGGCCCACCCTCCTGTAGCGCTCCCCACAGCTGTGCCCACCACCAACCCACAGCCCCCATCCGCCTCGATCCTGTCTCCCACCGCACAACCTGCCTGGCCCTCGTCCTGCTAGACCCTTGCCACCAAGAACAGCTCCCCGCCCCACTGAGCTCAGGCTCCCAGAGCAGAGCTGGAGGCCAGCCAGCATCCTCCCCACTCCCTCCTTCATGCTTCTGCTCCAGCATCTGTGAGTGCACAGGGGCAGAGCACTCCTACCAACGCCCGTCTCCCCTCCATCTTCCCAAATGAAAGGAGCCCAGCTCCTGAGAATGCCTCAGATCTCACTGCTCATATTCCCTGGGGACCTTCTGCCCAGCCAGGCATGGGACGGCAAGTGAAATCAACCTTCTGGAAAGCCAGAAATGAAAGGTTTGCCCGGGAGCGCCACGCAGTGCCTCAGCTGAAGCCTCATTTGACAAGGTCCCTGTAAGCACACATCAGCTGGGATTTGTGGAGGGAGGTCTCTGGGGATGGCTGACAGCTGCAGGGGTGATCAATGTGGACACCTGGCAGGGAACCACGCCTTAAGTTCGCAAGGCTCTTTCACACACAGCACTGAGCGGCCCCCTTGCAGGCGGACTTTTGCTTTCAGGAAGGTGGGCTGGGGGACTTCTCCCTCTTCCTCCCACTCAGGACAACTAAGATCCTGGATGTCACAGGTGAGACTTTTGCGGGTGACAGAGAGCGGCTGTGAGACAGTGCAGGCGGAGGCCCCAGGTTTTCTTTCCTGCCCACCCTAGACCTAGTCCTGCAGAAGCTGGACCTGCCAACCGAAGCCAGCCTTCTCTAACAGGGCCAGGAAGGCCAGCCTAGCAACACAGAAACAGAATCCCGGCCCGGCCTGGTCACTCACGCCTGGAATCCCAGCACTTTGGGAGGCCAAGGTGGGTGGATCAGTTGAGGTTGGGAGTTCGAGACCAATCTGACCAATATGGTGAAACCCCCTCTCTCCTAAAAATATAAAAATTAGCCAGGCTGTAGTGACGCGCGCCTATTATCCCAGCTACTCAGGAGGCTGAGGCGGGAGAATTGCTTGAACCTGGGAGGCAGAGGTTGCAGTGAGCCGGGATCTCACCACGGCACTCTAGCCTGACCCCAGCCTGGGTGACAGAGGGAGACCTCGTCCCAAAAAAAAAAAAAAAAAAACTCCTCCCACACTCCAGGCTGGAACACGTGCTTCACCGCGTCCCCTCCCTGAAGGAGCAGGGACTTTCACCTCCCCAGGAAGGACAGCATGCAGGAGGCTGGACTCCCCTGATCTGCCAGCTCTCGTCAGAGGAGGCCAAGTAGACACTCAGGAATTCCGAGGGCCTGGTGGGGATGGGGCAGCACCCGGCGCAACGTCGGTGGCGAGGGGAACCTGGACTTCTGCCTCCACATGAGCCAGCACGCCCTGCCCCACCCGCATGCTATCAAAAACCAGCCCAAATGGAGGTTTACAAGTTTCCATAAAAATACCTTGTTGGCCAGGCGCAGTGGCTCACACCTATGATCCCAGCACTTTGGGAGGCGAAAGCGGGCAGATTGAGTTCAAGAGTTCAAGACCAGCCTGGCCAATATGGTGAAACCCTATCTCTATTAAAAATGCAAAAATTAGCCAGGTGTGGTGGCGCACACCTATACTCCCAGCTACGCGGGAGGCTGAGGCAGGAGAATCCATTGAACCCGGGAAGTGGAGGTTGCAGGGAGCCGAGATTATGCCATTGCACTGCAGCCTGGGTGTAGCAGTGAGACTCCATCTCAAAAAAATAAATAATATAAAAAATAAATAAAAGGCCGGGCTCAGTGGCTCACGCCTGTAATCCCAGCATTTAGGGTGGCTGAGGTGGGTGGATCACAAGGTCAAGAGCTCGAGACCAGCATGACCAACATGGTGAAACCCCACCTCTGCTAAAACACAAAAAAATTTAGCTGCGCTTAGCAGCACGCACCTGTAATCCCAGCTACTTGGGAGGCTGAGGCAGGAAAATTGCTTGAACCTGGGAGGCACAGGTTGCAGTGAGCAGAGATTGTGCCACTGTACTCCAGCCTGGGCAACACATCAAGACTCTGTCTCTAAATAAATAAATAAATTTAAAATAAAATAAAAAACACTTAGCAAGAACAACAAAGGCCAGGTGTGATGGTTCGAACCTGTAATCCCAGCACTTTGGGAGGCCAAGGAGGAAAGAGACTGCTTGAGCCCAGGAGTTCAAGACCAGAGTGGGCAACGTAGTGAGACCCTGACTCTACAAAAAAAATTTTAGGCTGGGTGCAGTGGCTCACACCTGTAATCCCAGCACTTTGGGAGGTTGAGGCAGGAGAATTGCTGGAGGCCAGGAGTTTGAGGCCGTACTAGCCAACATGGTGAAACCCTGTCTGTACTAAAATTGTAGAAGTTAGCTGGCTATGGTGGCACACACTTGTAAGCCCAGCTACTCAGGAGGCTGAGGCACAATTGCTTGAACCCAGGAGGCAGAAGTTGCAGTAAGCCAAGATCATACCATTGCACTCACGCCTGGGTGGCAGAGTAAGATTCTGTCTCATAAAAAAAAAATATTTTTGAATTATCCAAGTATGGTGGCATGCACCTGTGGTCCCAACCACTAAGGCGATTAAGGTGGGAGGATCTCTTGGGCCCAGGTCAAAGCTGCAGTGAGCTGTACACTTCACCCTGGGTGACACACAGAGACCCTGTCTCAAAGAAGGAAAAGAAAAGGGTGAGTGCGGTAGCTCATGTCTGTAATCCCAGCACTTGGGGAGGCCCAGGCGGGTGGATCACGAGGTCAAGAGATCGAGACCATCCTGACCAACATGGTGAAACACCGTCTCTACTAAAAAATACAAAAATTTCCTGGGCGTGGTGGTGCGTGCTTGTAGTCCCAGCTACTCGGGAGGCTGAGAGGGAAGATCACTTGAACCGGGAGGTGGAGGTTGCCGTGAGCTGAGACTGCGCCACTGCACTCCAGCCTGGAGACAGAGAGACTCTGTCAAAAAAAAGAGAAAAATAAGCCAAACTCAAAAGATACTGGGTGGGCCACATACTGTGATTCCAGTTTCAGAGCATTTTGAAACGGCGACGTTACATAAAACAGTGGTCAGCGGCGGCCCGGTCAGCCCGGCGAAGGGAAGGGGCGTGGCTGTGAACGCACGGGCGCGGAGGTCGGCCCGCGGGGCCACCCTGTTCCCAATGGAGGTTGCCATTGGGAGAAAGCGGGCAGGGAGGGGCAGGGGGTCTCGGGCTGGAGGGCAGTGGAGGCAGCTACTGCTGCCTCGACCTCTCGGGCTCAGGCCATCCTCCCGCCTCAGCCTCCCGAGTAGCTGGAGCCACAAACGCGCGCCACCACGGCGGGTTCTTACGATCGATGGGAATCGATGATTGAGGACTTCCATAGTGAAAGTTCGGTCATCGCTAAAGGGCGGGAGCCTGGCAACCCTGCAGGGGCGGCGGCCGTCGCGGGGGAACAGGTGGCGCCGAGCCGGTCCCGCGGGGAAGGGGCGCGCCCCGCCCTGAGCCTCAGTTTCCCCTTCTGTCTCGGCCCTGGGAGGGCGGGACAGAGCGCGCCGCCGAGTCAGCGCGCGACCCCCACGGGCCCGGCCTCGCTCCCGGCCATCCCCGCCCCAGGCCGGCCCGCAGCACTCACAGTACTTGATGACCGCGATGTTGACCGGCGCGGTACAGGTGACTACCGCCAGCGGCTCCTCAGAGGCCATGGTCCCACCGCGCGCCTTCCCCAACCCCACAGCCCAACACTACCCGCGATCCCACCCTGGGAACTCCGCCGCCTCACGCGCTGCCACAAGATTGGCCGCTGCGAGCCCGGCTGTTCGCGCCTCGACCAATCAGCGGCGGGTCGGGCGCACGCTTTATCTCTCAACCAATGGGCAGGATCGGACGATGTGCCGCTGACGTTGGGCCCGCCCCAACCCCGGAGCGCGCCCGCCAGGGCCCGCGGGGGTGGTGTGTGCGCAGGCGCCGTGTGCGCGGGGCGGGGCCTGCGGGCGCTGTGTGCGCAGGTGCGTGGCGTCGGCGCCGCTGGGGCGGGGAGCGGAGGGCTGGGTGCTGCTGTCTCTGCGAGCTGCGTGGCTCTTTGCTGGGGCTGTTGCGGGCTGTGCGGGGGTCCGTGAGGCGCTGTGCGTGGGTTGTGAGGCGCTGTGTGAAGGCGCTGTGGGGGGGACTGTGCGGAGGGCCATGGCGGGCGCCGCGTGAGGCTCTGTGAGGGGGGGCCGTGTGAGGCTGTGTGTGTGTGGGGGGGGGTGTGAGGCTGTGTGTGTGTGTGCGGCGGGGGGAG